>CAJHUC010000300.1:0-181489 GCA_905146915.1 Ostreobium quekettii | reverse complement strand
GGTTGCACGGTGAAAGTCGCGTACAATGATCAGTGATCGGCCATCTCCAGCACCCGCAGCACAATGTCTACATCGCCCTTGGCAAGGGCGATGATGGGGCTTAACAAAAGCTCGTTTTCTTCCCCTTCCAGGGCGTCTGGCTGCCACTCTCCGGACTCCGAAAGTCTGCATGTACAGTCCTTATGTACACCAGGCAGTTTTGCGTTGTATTTACGTATTTTTACGCATTCTTACCCGTAAAACCGTAGAAACTGTTTTGACGCGCAAAAACGTAAATACGATCAGTTTTTGCGGCGCAAAAACCAAGCCTGGTGTTCTGCACGCTAAAAACGCTAAAATAACCCAAAACCGTAAACTTTGTACACGTTTGAACACGTGTCATTTGGCATTTTTCTTCCTACCGGACTGACTGAATTCACATGTCATGCAAGTTGCAGATACCCAAGATTCACCCTCAGGGTGCCGAACTGGCATAAGCATGTGCAAGCGGCAGGCGAATTGTAATCTTGATGCTCTTGTGTGGACAAAAGATGAGGTGTTCTTTCACAACGTGGTCGCCGCTTCAAGGCGGCAAGGGAAGAGCCCATGGACTAACAGGAAGCGAACACTGAACGATTGAATTCACATGTCGTAGTGGCTGTAATTGTGAAAAACTTCCCGTATTTCCGGCGTATTTCAGGTCCGAAACCAAAGCACAGCCTGTATTATTGTTCAGATAACAATAGGCGCATTTACGTCGCATTAAGTTAGCCGTATCCGCATTTCCCAAGCCTAGCTTTCTGTGCACGTGCAAAACGTGGCACACACAAAGGTGCGCAACTCTGTCCCGCTTTCAAAAATGTGCCGCACAAACGGCAGGAAGGAAGCGGCCGTACACATCCATCTATGGAAAATCATTGTGTCAGTCATATAGGTGACTTTTCTCCAAGTTTCTCCTGCCTTGGCGCCGCAATCCTAGATTCAACATCATCGCAAACTAGTCCTGATGTTTACGACATCGAATAAGTAAATAGGTCGGCTATTCTTAAGCCGGACAGTGCTCAGCATGCTCTCGCTTCCTAGAAACGCTTAGGGGCTGTCCATGTCAAACAGGCTTGACGGATATGAAGTGTACGCCGGTAAAAGGTCGCATATCCTTGAGATTGAATGGGATATGGGGGGGCCATATCCTGATGTTCAATAGTGCATGGGCATCGTACCCTGGATCCGGATGCTCCCTGCTCATGTCAGGAAGCCTCCATAGCCCAGATATGGGGAGGATGTGGGAGACGACATACAACATTTTTGTGAAATAGTGCCCCGCCATCAGTGTTCACCTGGCAATCATGTGTCAGATGTTGAGTGAATGGATGCACGACCAACAGCGAGCTGAAAATAAAAAAATGCTTTTGGCGCTGTTCGGGTCGCCAATCTATACGATACGAATTTATGCATATTTAGCGACCCGTGAACCTCAAAATTGGTTAGAAAGTGGCAGAAATCCACAAAAGTGAAACAAAGGGCTTCATCTCCTCCAAGGGGACACTGCAGGTCTGAGGTTGCACTTCCTAAACGCCTTCCCAGAAGGGAAGACTGTCGCCAACGCCGGCCAAAGGTGGGGAAGTAGAATTGATCCAAAATGTGTACCGGAATGTCACATATAATATACGACGTCTGCAAGCCAATCTGCGCAATTGATGATCACACTGCCAAGTTTCAAGAAAATGGGATCAATCAGTGACCAATCAGTTTGATTAATGTCGTAGTGCAGCTCGACATCTGTGGCAACTGCTGTGAGACCAAGCTGAAGCCATCTTTGGGTCAGAGCTCCCCCATCCCGATCCAAGCGATTGAGGAAACATCAGGATCACTGGTGGAAACAGGTCTGGCATTTTAGGGATTTCTGTGTATGAAAGCGCCCAAACTGACATGATTTTCAGGCTGATATATGATTCGCGGCAGGCTAGCGTGTGTTATGATATCATTTCTGTTCAATTCTTCTGTCACAGGCAGATGTAGTTTAGATGTTTCTGTGAGATTTGACAGCCCAACAGGGCTGCAACTTGCTGCTTAAAGAAACATCAGAAATATGGTCATGAAGAATTGGAGACTGATGCACTGAGTGACTGTACCAGTCTTTTACTTCGAACCAAGAGGATGACTGGGCTGATTGGTGGCATAGCTATGACGCCACAGCCTTATTTTGGGGCAGTACATTGCAGTGCGGCATAAAGGGCAGGTAGAGCTGTGAGTGTGAGCGAATATTGCTGGGCATCTTTCAGGTTGCGAAACAGATTCGATTCTGTTGCTGCGTGTGGAGTGGAAAGGTGACGAATTAATGTCTTGATGGCCATTTGAGTGTAGCAAGAAGAGTATGTGAGGGTTAGAGAAGCACGCTCTGAAGTTTGCGGAAGCATGTTCAAATCTTAATACGAATGGTAGAGTGTGAGGGGCAAGGAGAGTGAAAATGAAGTGAACGGCCATGTTTTGAAGTGACCTGTCAGAAATTGTACAAGATTTGATTGTACTGCCCCTTTTGATGTGGCTAGGGTATGTTATGGGTGGCTGCCGCGTTGTGTGCGGGGCCACATGCTGCTATTCCCAGTGCAGGAGGGGCTTAAAGGGACACATGAATATTGTGAAGCTGTAAGCATCCTGTTGATTTTCTCCAGGCTTGGTTTTTACGTTTTCGTTTTACGTTTACGTTTTAACGTGCAAAAACGTAGATTTGCGAAAGGGGCGATTTTTACGGCTATTTTTACGTTTTTGCGGCTCGCTGGGACACCCAGGTTACACGATGAAAGTTGCGTACAATGATCAGTCCTCCGCCATCTCCAGCACCCGCAACACAGTGCCCACCACGTCCTAGGCAAGGGCAACGACGGCATGGAACAATAGTTCGTCTTCGAACCATTCCAGCGCGTCTGACTGCCACTCCCCGGGCTCACCAAGTCTGCGTGTACTGTCCTTGTGTACACATGGCTGTATTTACGTTGTATTTACGTATTTCTAGGTATTTTATGCATAAAGACGTGAAAACGATTTCTATGCATAAAAAGGTAAAACTATTTTTTCGCATAAAAACTTAAAAGCTATTTTTACGCGTTAGAACGTAAATACATTCAGTTTTTAAAGCGCAAAAGACCAAGCCTGGTTTTCTGCACGTGTGCGACCTTTGCACACAGGTCGTGGCGTGCAGCCCGACTAGATCTGCTTCATGGCTAGGAGTTTGAGGTCTCCAGCGCTTGGACTTCGGCAGAGTGCGCCCAATGCAATCTCGCCGTTCGGGTGGATGGGTTCCTCTGCGATTCTATGAGAATCGAAGCTGTTCCCGCGTGTTTGTCACCCAAGGCCCGAAGATCTGCATGATCCTGGGTGTGCAAGGCCCGGAGGTCTGTCTGAGCTGGGCTCTCGCTGGCGGAATCGCTGGCGACATATCTGCAAAGGAGCTGTATGTCCCCAGATTCGTCTCCTTCGAGGCAAATCCAATCGAGCCAGAAGGCGGGGCAGGCGAAGGCTTGACGCTTTGTGGGTTTTCGCCCGGTTGTCTGCCATGCTAGACGGCCACCTTTTGCAGCGCAAAGTTGGGGAATGAAAGCCACCCGCTGCAGAAATGCCTCGATTGCCGCCCTGCGCCCTTGTTTGCCCTGGCCGATTGTCTATCAGTCTAATCGCCAATCGGCCACATTGTCTGGGGCAATCGGCTTAAAGCCTTTGCGAAGGGTGGGCGCACGTTTGGGCCAGTGCCCACACACCCTCCCAGGTGGTGCAATGCTGGCCCCATTCGGGGTATGTGAATCGCTGTCGCGGACGCGCTGGTGGAGCTTCAGCACAGGGGTGGTGCTCGCCACACCGTCCTCCCACACCCCATGATATTCGGGATGCAGGCCACGCCGCATATGATGTCACACCTCTTGCGGTGCCATCATCACCACCCCAGCGGGAGCAGCGGCAGGGGCACATCGCTCCGGCACATCCTCCACCGCGACTGGTTCGACCTCCGACACGCCGTACGCCTCCCCCGCTCCCAAGCCCCACGGGCCCGCCCAAGTTCGTGGCCGCGACCGCCCAGCCAGCCGCGAGGGCGCGCGTCGCCTCCGCTCGCGTCAGCGCTCGATTTCTGCGCCCGCGGCGCCGCCCCGCAGCCCCACGGGGGGGCCCAACTGCCGACGTGGCGGCCGGCTGTCGTGCGGTACAGGGGACCGTGCTTTGTCACTCTCGCGTCACAGATACGGAACTTCGCGCCACGTGCCGGGGCCCAGCGCCTGCGGCTTCATGCGAACATAACCGCGAGCCCCCACGGCGTGCGCCCCAGGAACAACAACAGCCCCGCCTCAAGCGCGCCCGCCCCGCATCCGCACGGCCACTCGCGTACGCGCGCGGCAGCACGATCGGGCGGGCGGCCACGCGGAGCTCCCGGCCAACCATCCTCGACCTTCCCGCGGAGCACGTGAGTCCTTCCCCGGCCGCCGGCCGTCCGGCGATCCGTCCCGCCGCGTCGTTTTGGCGCCCGTCGGGCTGCGGCGGCGTCTCTTCGAGGCTCGCGCGGCGGCCGTTTGTCGCGTTGGCCGCAGCCTCGCCCCGGCATGGCTTGCGGCGGTGGGGTCCCGTTGCCGGGTCCCGGAACTCCCGCACGGGGGCCGTACCGATGTACGCCGGCCGGCGACGGCGCGGCGGCACTCCGATTGCCGTCAGCTCCGCCCGGAGGCGCGCTGCGCGCGTCGGCGCCTCGGGCGGCTGCCCAGTGGGCGCAGCACGGCCCCGTCGAGCCCGGCCAAAGTCGGCCAACCCCGTCGCCAGGGCGGGCTGCCTGCGCGGATCCTCGCAGGGACAGGGGAGCGGCGCGGGCGCCCCTCGCGGGGCAGGAGCTCGACTGATGCGGCGTGATGCGGTCCCGGTCCCGGCGCCACGGTCGGGGCCGGAGCGTCGCAGGCGTATGGCCGCCTACGGTATCTCCCGGAGGGTGTCGTGCGCCGCGGCGCCTCGCGGGGCCCGCCCCCGGCGGCACCGTCCGTTGCAGCACCGTCGCAGCACCGTTGCAGACGGGCCGCTTCTTTTCAAGCGCATTTCCGCTCCCAGAACATCGAGCTCGAACCGCAAATGGCTGTCGCTCTCGTTCGCCCGTTTTCAGACCGCATCATTGATGGACTCGACGTGAAAGTCTGCGCTCGGCCGAATTGTGGCGGCGCTCCAATGCGGCGCCCTTCCGACGCGGCGCCTGTCGATCGAGGGGCTCGGGTACCCCGGGCTGGTGGGTGACAAGGGCTGCGGTGGTCGCAGGCGGGATGTACGGCGGGCATGGCGGCTGGAGCGGCGGGGGCGACAGGATGGGGATGGGCGGGGGCGGCGGGGGCGGCGGGGGAGGGCGGCCGATGGGGTACGGGGCGATGGGCATGGGGCCGATCGGCGCGCCGGCGGGCTATGGCGCCGGCCGCGATGTCGGCCTCGCCGGGAGGCCGCCGGGCCGCGGGGGCCTCCCTGGGCCGCCGCCCCGGTCGGTGACCTTCACGGAGGGGAAGCTGTTCCTGGGCGGCCTGGACAGCACCACGACGAAAGAGTCGCTGACGGCGTACTGTTCGAAATGGTGCGGTGATGTTGATCGGGGGGGGGGGATTTGATTTCGTGTGTGTGGATGGTGGTGGGTGGTCGGCTGTGGTGCTTCTGAACGACAGCCATCGAACGGCGGGAACGACGCGGGATCGAAGACCCAGGGGGTGGTGGGTGTGGGTTTTAAAGCGGGGAAGAGGGGGTGTGCTGTGTGGGCGGAGCGGCTCTGGGGATGGGGTAGCCAAAGCGCGGGCGGCGTAGCTTGACGTAGTTGCTTTATGCTGTGGTGTGAACCCTAGGGGAGAGATAAGCGACGCTGTAGTCATGGAAGGCAGAGGGTTTGGGTTTGTTACTTTTGAAGATCCGAAGAACTCTCAGAACTTCTTGGAGGTATGTGTGCGTGCGTGCGGGGGCTGCAGGGATGTGCAAGGCGGTACTGATGTGCGCGCGTGTTGGTCCGTCGACAGAGGGACTTGGATGGTGTCGTGGGCTGCCCTGTTGCCGCCGTTTTGCTGGCACCCTTGTGCTTATCCCCCATGCTGCATGGGTGCGTGCTTCCAGTTCTGCAGTCGTGGTGCGGACCGGAGAGTGTGAATTTTGGCTTTTTGCTGGTCCTGCAGCATCGCAGCCACGTTATTGATGGCAAGAGCGTTGAGGCAAAGGCTGCTGTGCCCAAAGGCACTGGCGGGTCAAGCAACCTGACAAAGAAACTCTTCGTTGGGGGCACGGTGAGGGCAACACGTTGCTCACCCTGCAGCGCCAGGCTTGCTGCTGCTTTGGCAGAATGGCCCCCTGGCCTTCTCTGCTTTGTGCTGGACTTTGGGCTAAGTTTGGCAATGCCATGCAGGGGGAACTCACAGACGATGATTTCAGGGCGTATTTTGGGCGTTTCGGGGAGATCCAAGACGCCGTGGTATGTTCAGGTGCAGTGCAATGAAGTGCAGCGATGAGCAGTGGAGTGCAGTGTCTGAGGATGGGGGCACAATATGCAGTACTGCCATGTCATCAACAGAGGATCTCTCATCGGAGATCAGCTGTGCCAATGTGATCATGCATAGACAACTCTGTGTACGTCTGAACAAGTGCCATGTGCTCCATATACTGTGGGCAGATTTAGTCCTTCAGGAAAGAACTGACAAAGTTACTGCATCCTGCGACTGTGCAGATCGTCAGGCGATCAGATGGTGCCTCCAGGGGCTTTGGCTTTGTTACATTTGCGGATGAGATGTCCGTGGAGAAGTGCCTGGTGCTACAGCATGACCTCAACGGCAGGAAGGTGGACCTGCGGCGTGCTGTTCCAAAGGAGCAGATGCCGAATCAGGGACCCTTTGGTATGGCCATGGGCATGGCTGCGCTGAGGGGCGGCTACGGCCTGCCCATGGTGGGATATGGTGGGATGGGCATGAGTGAGATGCCAGCCATGGGGGCGCACATGGGAGGCTACCCAATGGGGGCCTACCAAATGGGCGGCATGTCACCATACCCCCAGGACTTCGACATGAGGGGCAGACCGCAGGGTCCCAAGCCCAATCGCTTCAGGCCTTACTAAGGGCACGAACATGCACAGAAGTAAGGCCATGATAGCAGGTGTGGACCTTTATCTCTTCTTGAGAACCTGCCTCAAAGGTTTCGGACTCTTCTGAGTGCCTGAGCGACCCTGTTGCTGTCCGCGCTCCACTGCATGCAGTCTTTTGGAGGGAAGACCACGATTCGACTCAGAAGCAGATCCGTCATTTAACCTCTAATTTGATTGTGTCCACGTACCTATAAGTCGACAACAGAGACAGCCTGGCAGCCTTGGTGAAAGGTTCCTTGAAGAGAACTATGTCCATTTGGATGTGCCTGTGAGCACTAGGGTGGGTTCAATGCTGTTGCAAGTTGTCTGCTGCGATTTGCATTGTGTGGCCTGTGTCAGCAAAGTGTAGAGTAGTGCTTTGGTGAAGGCGTCTCCTTGTGTGCAATTCAACAGGTGTGGTCCGACACGTCAATGCGAATTCAATATTTTGATGTTTACGAAGCGCGACTGTCACAATGAAACCTTAGTTTTTGTTATGCCAACGTTTGAGTAGCAACCACTGTGACCAAGATTCCCGTTTGCAGTGTTTAGGGGATTTGTTAAGATAGCTCGACGCAGCACGTATTGTGACAATTGTAGCGCAGACTGGCGGCCGTCGGACAACGCTAATTTGTTGCAGCAGCCATTCGCTGCTGTTTCCTGTGAGAAGCTCTGTTGAGGTCAGTTCTGGGACGTGGGGAAGGTGTTGAGCCCCTTGTGCCGGTCCACTTGCAGGAGGATTCCTATGTCGCGTTACTGGCGCCGCCGGATGAATGCGGCGGAGGCAATGGGGACGGAAGCGGCGTGGGTAGCATGCTGTATGCACAAGAGAGTAGATCAAGAAAAATCATCAAGCCGAGGTGGGCGCTCTGTGTGTTGAGCGAGAGAACTGTTGTAATTTTGACAGCGGCCAACGGGAGCCGCGGGATGCAGTCCCAAGAACTCAATTGAACCGGAAATGTATGGCTCAAGGTGTGGCGCTAGTTCGGGGGTGTGTGTATGTGCGCGCGTGTGTAAGTCATAGCATCCATGGCGACAACGCTCGTGTCGAGGTTGTAGCCCAGTCGAAGTGTGCTCCACTTCGGCTATTTTATTGCTGGGGGCAGGGAGGAAGGAGTGGTTCTTAGGGATCTGGGGCCAGCGGCCGGAGGAAAGAAATGAAATTGGGGAAACCGGGGGGGCTGGGGGACCACGACGACGGGTGGTTCGCGGCTTGGCTGGGGGGCGGGAGGCAATGAAATGGCGTGCAGGAATGTGGACGTCGTGAAAATAAAAGGAAGGTGGGGGGAAAGAGGTTGTTGGCAGATGGCGGTCCCCGGGCGCGCGCGCCTCCGGATATGCGTGGTTCGATTGAACACCCAATAAGAACATGGGCGTGTCTGTGAGGGCGGCGGCGCGCGCGGGGACGCTCAGCTCGGAAGAGGACGCCGTGTAGGGAGGATTCGCATTCTTAACAAGCATGTTGTTGCTCAGTGGAGGGCAGCCTGCGCTTGGCCACAACGCCTGCCGTCACTTGTGTGCTCATTTAATTGGATTGGCGAGATGGGGCCGGCGGGGAGGTGGGGAGGGGAGTGTGTTCGAGGCCCTTACGATGGCGATGTGCACGACGATGGCTCGAGAGGATGCGCCGGTGTTTTGGTCGGAGCTTGGTGCATGTGCGTCGGGTGTCGTTGGCGCCCGGGATGTGGGGCGTGGCGGCGCCAGTCCGGCTGGGACTGACGCCCGGGGGCAACCTGGGGGCGCCTTTGTCCCTACCGCTGCTGGTGCCGCCGCAGATTGCGAACGTGAATCGGAGATTCTTGTTCGGGATGATGTCTGCTCGTAATACGTATCGTGTTTGATATCCCATTGTGCCACCTGGCGACCGCGGGCGGGCCCCCACCGAGCCTGCCGGTTAAGTTGGCGGGGGAAGGGTGACGGCGTCCATGTTGACTCGGGAAACACCGCATCCGTGGCGGAGGCCTGCACAATGCAGGCTGTGTGCGGGGCGTGCACAGCTGCTGCCAAAGCCTCAGGCGAGGCACCTCTGCGAACGCCTTGTGAGCCCACGTGCGTGGACCCCGTCATCACGCTGCGTTTGGACATACAAATGGCCGTCGTTGGTTTCAAGGGCGAGCTCTGCACTCCCGCTGGCTCAGCTTGCCCAAGACTTTCCGCCTCCACTTTACCAGTTGGTTGTCCGCCGGGGCACAAGGCCGAAGCGCCGTGGCGTTGCGGGCGGCAGCCGATTGGGGAGTGCAGGGCTCTCCCAGGGGATTTTGATGATTGCGTTGTTGGGTCCGGTGAAAGTGGACAAGGGACCGTGCTGTGTCGATTGGGTGCGCTTGTCGTCAGGCTGGCGTGTGCTCAACGTCACCCACAGAAGACTGCCTGGCAACATGACGCAACACTTCAGCTCAGGAGAGGGAGCGTCGGGACGTTCTGTGGAGGGCGAGAGAATCTTCTCGGAAGGCAAACGGCCAGAGTTTCGGGGAAAAATAGAGGGCTGAAGGATGTGATGTTTGAGGCGATGCCACTTGTTTGCCGCTCACCAGCGGGGGCCTACCCTGACGTGTACAATGTCAAAATCAACACATCGTGGTCCCTGCCAAGCCATAGCTGGTGCCCGTTTCCAATCCCTACTGTATGGGCCCACGGTCCCGATCAATGCGCGGGCTGCCAGACTGGAAACACCTCCAGCACCGACTGGATGCCTTCGGGGTAGCTTCGTGGGCGTGTGGCAGTGCTGCACGCGCCAAATCTGCTGAGACTGCAGTCCAGACTTCGGATTGCATTTGTGGAGCCATCGATTGGCTTTTAGGGCAGCAAGATCGGCTCGGCACCGGCAGCGCTGGTCCAGCACCACGGCGGTGGCGCCGGCGGCCAGCCACTGGCGAGTCCTGCACAGGTGGCCAACAATACAACACGCCAAGGGAGCTGCTGCACTCGAGGACGGCGTCTCAAAGCCCAGCCACGGCATCATGCGCCCCGCAAGCCCTCGTGGTACAGACAGTGCGTAAAAGTTCATTTTCTACAATGTTTGTAGACCACGCTGGCCGCTTACGTACTGGACAACCACACACACCTGGCAGCGGTAGCATGGCGACGCAGGCCAGCCGATGGTAGCGCAGCTCAATCTAGCGGGGGCTGTGTACAGCGCTGGCGCCATCAGCCCCAGCCCCCTTAAAGCACAAATGCCAATTACAGCCAGGTGAACAACTCGTGCTTGGCAACTCACTGCAGCCAAAACGACACAGCCGCGGCGCGCCACACCTGCTCCTCCCACATGCGCAACACAAAACCGCCCAGCGTCCGGGAAGCTGCCACGCCACACCGCCCTCCCGCGTTGCCCGCACATCTGAACCAACACGCGCTCTATCAGCCGCACCGCCACGCCCTCACACGTGGCACTCCAGAAACCCACCTCTGTGCAACCTGTCCCCATTGTACACACCCTGCTCGCCTCAATGGAGTCCTACAGACAGCGCCCCACTCAAACGCCTCCCTCGCGCACATAAAGCGCACAAAACACTGTGGTAGGCTTGAACAAACGCGTCCAAACAGGGGGACCGCATCCTCAGCACTCGTGTGCACACGCCACCAGCTCCACTGCTTCTCCAACATCAAAATCTCAATACAGATACGCCCTCCCCACATCCTGCTCGACACATTGCTCTTTGCGCACATTCCTGTCGATTCCCCCTGCCTGGTCAGAGGAAGCCCCAGACCACCAGCAACAGCAACCCTCCGCGTCGTCCTGGGCCTCGTTCAGGCGCCGCTGAGCGTTGCATCCCAGTTACAGACAAGTGTTGCTCGGTATGACGTCGCCGTAAACGTAGATCGGAAGAAGAACATAAAAGAACACGATGCTCAAGAAACCTGGGAGGAGGCGACACCGAAACGGCAGTGAGCGCGAAAAACACGGAAAAGCGAAGAGGGACGTCAAGGTCGAACGCACGATGACGCAGGAAAAGGAGCAACCAGGCAGGCCACATTCACGTTGCAAAAGGGCAGTACACGTGAAGAGCATGGCAGAACGGGGATCCAGCGGTTCCAGGGCCACCCTCCAGTCGCATTGCGGCAGGGGCCTTTCGAAAGCCAGCCAATGGCATGACTGCAGAGGGGTGGGCATTTTGCAACAGCAATTTTGAGAATGTTGTGCATTGAAGCGATCGGCGCAGGGGGCTGAAAATGCCAACAGACTTTTGGCCCCCAGCATATACTATCGTTCATCGCACCCACATGAATGCAGTGGTAATCCCACAACCACGATATGCCTGGAGACATATTGAGAGCAAAATATGCTTGGAGCCAGGCGTGCAGTAGGAATAATGCCATCACAAGCTTGTGTCTCGTTCATCAAAGGGAAGCGCTCGACAGAAAACAGCCATACAAGAAATGAACGCATCCTCTCCAATGCTTGCACACTGGATGGCTGTGTGCAAGCCCACAGGTCAAGGTGTTCCATCCATCGCTCTTTCGGTGCCCACAAGTCGCTGCCAGCTAACTTCCAAGCCCAGAGCTGGTGCACGTGCACCACAGAGGGTTGCCTCACCTAGGTATGGCAAAACCGCCTCAAATTTCGTTTTGTGCAAGTTTGGCAGAAACACAAAGCTCGGGAAGAGCCCAGCCAAAAAACCGCCAGCATGAGACAGGTGAGATGTGTTGCCCTGACATCAGTCACACTGGTTAGTGCACTGCCACAGAAGAAACAGTCCCAATCCATTGAGCACCGGCACGCTAACAATGGCTGTCTCCAGAGCTGGTGTCCAGAAGTACACTCATTGCAAGCAGAATTCTGCAACCCTGTCACATGAAGTGCACAGGCAAGGGAGATACTTGGCATCCCTGAAATGATCTGGGCATCTTTCACAGCAGAGTCTGTTGTCGCTCTGCAAAGTTTCCATATCAATATAAGATGCCCCCCTGAGTGGCAGCAAGACCCCATTATCACCATTGGAATAACATGGATGACAGCAACCATGCATGCGCAGGGCCTGGCCACCAGCCTGGCGAGTTTGTTGCATTAAGAATCCCTTCACAAAAGCAGATGGGAAAAGATGCTACCACACGATCCATGCGTGGGGTCGAAGTGCAGAAGCGATGCCACCAAACCTTGCATGTTATGGGAAAGAGCTGTGTGCAAATGAGGAAGCGATCACAAGAGCACCCTATTGATGCTGTGAAATTCAGCAACTGTCAGCAGAATACCGTTGCTGCCATGGAATCACATTGTTTGACAAAGATGAGAATAGGCACACATCCCTCTCCTCCAAGTTGTGCCGACTTGTGCCACCTATCTGCAATGAGCCGCAACTTGCCTCCTGGAAAAGGGTGATGATCGTGAGCGACAGCATGAGAAGCAGGAAAAAGATCCTCAGGATTGGAAAGGTGACTGACTCGAAATTCAGCAACATGTCTGCCACGAACAGTCCCAGCAGGCCAAAACAGCATCCACTTGCGCCCACCACCACATCACACACATCCTGCGAGACGAAGGCAAACTCAGCTGTCAATGTTCACCCTCGTTGCCACATAAGCCACACATGGACATGCATGGGTTACCAGCATCCAGGTTCACACGCAGGATTCTTACAGTTGAGAGTGAGACAGGCTGACTGGAGCTGACAGGAGAACACCAGTGCCAAAATGGAGGTGGGACATGAGTTCTAAAGGTATGACCTGCACCTTTGAACAGATAACAGGGTGGAAAGCAAGGCACACACTTCAGGTTCACCAGTAGCAATGACAGAAACAATCCAAACGTGACAAATGAGCACAATCATGGAAGGCAATTATCAGCCAGCAGAGAGCAGGTGTCTTGAACATCCTGTAGCGATTATGAATCTGGCACAATTCTCATCAACTCACTTCAAACGCAGCACTGAGCAAATTTCCTCCAATTCCAGCAAAGAAAGACAGAGCACCAATCCGCCTACAGAAAACCAGCACAAATTTGTTCAATCCTGAGTTGGAGTGACTGTGTGAACTGACATAGAAGATTTTAAACGAATCCTGTCCACCGGCCAGCTCACTACTGTGTGCACTGTCTCTCCCAGGGAAGAGTCCAAAAGAGTAGCACTGCTTGCAATTTCTCTCCTCGAAAAATCCAAGCTGTTGTGCATGCTCTCAGTTTCCTTAGCTAACAATCCCACACAGAGCCACACGTGGCCACAATTGTAACAGCCAACACCAGAAACAAACAGTCGAGAATGTTGGCATACATGCAGAACATGTTCAGCCTTGGAAGAGCAATCATGCACTGGATGATGGCCCCAAGTCCCCTTGGGCCAAGCCATGTTCTGTCAACAGAACACACAAACAGGCATGCACAACTGACGACTCACAGTGTTCCATATTTGTGTTCCAGGTGTGTAGAGAACAGGAGAAATATGATGGCATTGTTCAGCAGGTGAGCCAGGTCTTGGTGGATCAGGAGTGAAGTTATCCACCGGTAGACGTCTGCCCCATTCTCCATTAGCGGAATATATCTTCCGCCCCAGAGTATGAGGTAGTTGGACGAGAATTGGTATGCGTCACCACGCTTGACGACCCATTTTACAAGTGCATCGGGCCCAATTTTGTTCAGGTTGTCTCGGACGATCTGAAGGTCCTGTGGCAAGGCACCAGCTGAGATGAGCTCAAGTAACGATGGCAAGCACACAATTATGTCCTTAATTCATTGCCCTTCAACTTTGGAAAGATGCACCTGTCACATTCGGCAACAACAGGAACTGTGTATATTTTGGCAAGGTGTGCGGGCCACCCCTGAGAGACCAGAGCATCTTTGTTTTGTTATGCAACCGCTGCCATCCAAAGGTGCATTCTGACAATTCAAATGTGCTGCAACGCTGTGGAGAAGGCACAGCGACCACGCCAATCAGGCAAAGGCTGTAAGATATAGCATGACTCTAGCTATCTAAAAGTTGCAATGCGCATGCCACAGCCCTGGAAGCCAGATTGTTCCCTGGGGAAGCAAAGCTCCACCACATTCCCTTCCATCCTTCATTTTCTTTCCAGGTGAGTGGGGATCTGCACTGTGTAAACTTTGGAGTCTGCCAGCAAGGTTGGAGACACACCGCTGCAGTGCTGAACCACCATTCAGTGGAAGAGATTGAAGATTGTCTGCGTATTGAAGATTTACCAGCTCAGGATGGAGACAATATGCCACATAGTGCGGAGCCACCATGCTTTCTGGATGCAACAACAAGAGGTGCTCCACATCAGCCAAAGCTTTCACATCTCAGCCAACAGCCTACCACGACTGCATCTGGGCTTTCTAGCCAACGGGGAAACTCCCCCGCCATGTAGAAGAATGGCACAACGAGAAACAGGAAGAAGCCCCAGGTGTAGATAAGGTCATGGTTGTTCATCTCCTTTGGTGTGAAGCTGTGCACCCACACAGAAGCACACAACCCAGCTGTCAGCAGATTCTTTGACTAAAATATTGCATTTGAGCATGCCTGTGAGACCAAGAAGGCAGGTTCAGTGCAGGCCTCAGCACATTTCATGAACAAGTAGTAGCACTAATGTGTCAGCAGTATCAATGACACACACAGGTGCAAGGGCATCTTGCAGATTGACAGCTAGTGGTTCCACAGAATTTCTGACAAAACAAAGGAGGGCTGGTCAGTCCCACCGAGGGCCACATATTTTGCAATAGTGAAATTGGCAACTGAGCACAATTTTTGTTTCATGACCTCATGTTGGCACATGCGATGCAATGGAAGGCAGAAAATGTTGACTCACATGAGAAAGATCCTCTCCCCAAGAACAAATAGTTCGTTGGCCATGCGATCACCAAAACCTGCAAGGCAACAGGAAGTACTGCTGTCAAAAATATGTCACTCTGGGACATTGGTTTCCGGTCAAGAGATGGGGATAATGGAGGCAGAAATCAGAACTAATTCTGAGGTGGCGACATTGTCTGGGACAGCCTTGATGGTGCAAATGCACTGCTTTTCCATGTTTACACAAGGGATCACAGCAAAACTGTGTGTGCCCTACAATGCGGTGGCACCAGTCATGTGCAGGATTGTTGCCACAGTCACAAGCATCCTGGTGCACAGAGCAAAGTCGTTCTGGGATAGATTGCTTGTGGAATCTCCACAACAAAAACTGTGTATTGTATAGGCATCGACTGCTGCATGCTTAAGGCATGAATCCAGAGAAAGGTGCCCAACAAGGTGATACCAGAGCTTAATCGCGAAATCATACCTTGACATCCACCACACCTTGCACAAAAGTTAATATCTTGCACAAGTAAAAAAAATACAAACTACACAACGATTACCCCTTAATACGCAATGCAAGGATGCTGACAAGAACCATCTGACCAAGCTTGGCAGCATCATACACTCCAGAAGGCCCATAATCAACATTCCTTGCGCTCCACGCCAGCAAATGGTTGTAACAGCTTGACAGGCAGCAGAAAAATTCTCCCGTTGCAACTTCCCTGTCAGTTTCAGGTGATCATCTTTTGGGTTGTACACCACCACGCACTTTCTTGTGAGGTGTGGCAAGGCCCACACATATCTTGTGAAGACAGGGGCGCCATGTGGACCAATATATGTGAAGCAATACTTCACAATGAAAGTCAACAACAAGTCAAAGCATCCACAAATGGTTTGCCTGCCTTGGAAGCCTGAGGCCCAAAGGATCTTTCTTCCACCGCAGCTCGCAAAGTGGAAGCTTAGGAGGGGCTGCCCTTTGCAGGGCCTGTTTCTTTTCTCTTTGTTACAAATCTTAGCCCCACCCCTCCACCTCCCGAGTTCTCCCAGCCTCTGCTGCCCTACCCTTGTACTCCCGGTGCTGCCACTTCTTGAGCTGCGCCAGAACCTCGTGCTTCCTCGGGTGGTGCGCCAGCTTGGCCTCCAGGCTCACCACGTGGCTCAGGCGGTCCGCCCCCCGCACGTTGGGGTCCGACAGCGCCCGCGCGTGCCGCCGGAACGACAGCATCGACAGCACCTTGGTCCCGGCGACCTGAAACCTGAGGCCACAGCCATGCGTCAGGCCGGCGCCCGCACAACCTCATTTCCGGACGCAAATCGGCCGCACCAGGCCCAGGCGAGGCCGTGCGAGCCTGCGCGTCACGCTGCTGGAGCCGATTCAGAGCGGCCGGGCGCGGAAGAATGGTGCATGGAAGTGTCTGACAACATGGCAGTCCAGTGCCCTCTCCCTCTGTTTCCCTTTACAGGTTTCTTCGCGGCGCCTGTGTTCTGCGCTCCTCTCTGCGCGCCTGGGGCCTCCACACCATCATTTCCAAACCATGCCGCAGAGTCTCTCTCACACTCGGACACAAGAGCAGTTGCCCTCCGCGTTCAGCCTCCTCCGCGGCAAACCTCTACCTCACCCACCCCATCCCCCCGCCGCGCATTTTTGCTTCAAACGCCGCCCGATGTCCCCCCCAAAAAGAAAATCCCAAAAGCAGCAGACACGTGCTCACTTGTCCCTGCTCGCGCTCACTCGGTCGCGGGGCGGGACGTCCCTGGGCAGCGCCCTCTCCCGCTCCGCGCCGCCCCCGCCCGCCCCGCTTGCCGGCGCCCGCCTGCTCCTGCCCGTCATCTGCCTGTGCAGCTCCACGGGCCGCCGCGCGAACACCATCGACGTCACGTAGCTCAGCTTGCCCATAGTCGACTCTGTGGCCTCCTCATCCCCGCCATCGCGCCCCCCGCTGGTGGACGCCGCAGACTGCGCGCCATTGGCCGCCTCCAAATCATCCGCTTGCAAACCATTAACCTCCGGCATGGCTGCGCCACTGTCCCCGCGCCCGTCCCCGGCCGTCGATCCCGATGCCCGCGCGATGCCTCGAGGGCGCTCGTTGGCGATCGCGCCTCCCGGAATGCGGATGGGATGCCCGGCGCCCCTTGCGGCCCCGCCAAGCGCCTCTGCGCAGGTCGGGCGGCCTTGCCCGGTGCGCGTTGGGGGGGGGTGGGACGCGTCGACGGGCGGGGGGCCAATGGGGAGCCCCGGTGGCGCGGGAGAGACGGATCCGCCCCTCGGTCCAGGGTGGGGTTGTGCGACGGGGGCGCGAGGAGCAGGGAAGCGTCACGTGCGCGGTTGGTACTTTGCCCCTTACTGATGTCACACCGCCGGCAGCCCCCGGCCCCCGCGGGCGGATGCGTGGGTCGCTGCAGCGTCGCCGGCCGGTGACTGAAGCCAGAAGCGAACAACCGTGCGCCAAGACCTCTCGTGACTGGGCGGCAACGAGCCGAGAATATGTTTGCCCCTCTGTCTTTTCCGTGGCGATACATGGGATTAACTATCTTGTTAAGGGGTTTCCGCCCAGGGCGACGAGGGGCGGGCGCGCTGGCCCAGTCGGACCAGCGCTGCTTAAGTACGCCGGTTTTGACGGCCCCTTCGGGTTTCTGTCCCCCTGTACCTTGGGTCAGTGGCTAGTTCGGCGCGTTCAAGGAGGGCCAGTGGTTTTTGGCGCCCTTGGGAGCGGCGGGCTTTGGCGGGCGCGAGCGGGGAGGCTACTTAGGCTCACCCCTCGGTCCCCACCTTATCTTGTTTTGCTTCCCGCCCGGCCCCCCCTATGAGGGTGATGTTCGGTTGTTTGAGGCAAGTGTGGGAGTTAAGCACGATGGAATGAGGTGTGGTGGGTCTGACTCAAGGGTTGAGTCTGGTATGGGACTGGCTTAACTACTAGCGAAGCGATTGGGCACACAAGTTGTGGGTACCTCGGGTTGTATTGGGAAAAACAATGTCTTTGTAATGTATTGGTCCAGTGTGTGTGTGGACCTGGGCGGGACAAGGAGCCCGGTCCGGCGGAACTTGGTCTTCTGCGGACAAGGCCAACGCCGGTCAGTGGTTCAGGGTTTAGGGTGTCCGGAACAAGAAGGGATCTTCACGGAAAAGACGGAGCGACTAGTTGGGTGCCCACCACAACACTTTTTGCCACGCCGCTGGGGGAAAGGGCCGCGTTGAAACCCGTCACAGTCAAACCCGTTATAGTTCGTTTCTGTCCGTTCCCAGCGGGAGTTTGCGCCCCGCCCCGCTTGAGCGGGCGCCCACCGCCCGTCCAATGGACTTGGGCCTTGCTGATGTCCGCGGGGCGGCACGGTGCGTTTTGTAGCACGAGAGCAGGACGGTACGGCATTGTGCTGCGTTGGTGCTGGGGCGGCTTCTTCGCTCGTGTGGCAGTTTTCTGCTCTCTTCGGTCGTCAAATAACGAGCCGCCGGCCGTGTGCTTCGCTCCTGCGGCAGCTAGGCACGGGTGCTTTGGTGTTCAAGGACTTAGGGTAAGGACAAGTACGGGGCCGGCGAATTTACCCCCGATTTGAAGCATTTGGCAGGCACTGATCGATGCCTATGCTCCCCGTGCGCTGTAATGGGGAGCAGAAGAACCAAAACAGGATATGCAAAGTGCCGACAATAGGTAAGTGGAAATGATGTAAATACGAAATGCAAGTAAATATGCACGGCACTGCCGTGCTGGAATGTTCCCATCCGACCCAGCACGGTGCTTGTCCATAGCACTGCTGTTATTGCCGCTTGTTGAAGCTACCTTGCCCAATGGGGGCACCCCATACCTCATCTACGCAGAGATGCTTTTGACCTCTTGAGTGGGATGCCAGATCCCGCTACCACGGCAGTTGCGAAAAGGGAATCGTCAGAACGAGAAAGTCTTTCGGAACGGATGTATCGAGCCCGTACACGGATTGAGAACCAGATATTAAAGGTTGAACAGCATAAACCGAAATGGTAAGTGCTGCGAAATCCCGAAGGTTTGGAGACTGTTCTGGAATTGGTTGATGCACGCGGATTCAAGGCCTTCCTCCTCTGGACGGATGCAATTCAGTGATTAATAATGCGTTGATAAGTGCGGGTTGCAGCAGACACATCACAGGGTTCTCTATCACGTAGAAGTGACATTTGACAGGTGATGGCAATCACTATTATCGCGCTGACCGTTCGCGCTCGGTCCGCACTCGGTCGCTCCCAGGCACAGAAGCAAGACCGTAACCAGCTGCATTACAGGATGAGTGTGTCACTTAAGCTACTGTACCCGCGGAAGCATTCGTTCCATTTCCCCCTCATTTCCCCATGTACATGTCACCGTAACACCATCACCATATTCACCATTCCAGACTTCACATAATCACTTATTAATTGTTCTTTTGGCCTCACAACTATAATTGGCTGTTGATCACGTGTAGGGTAATATTGCCAGCAATGCTCTGGAGACACCCACTTCTTCATGTGGATGAGCCACTGCCATTGGAAAATGCAGTGCATCTCATTCAGTTTGTTGTGACTTGCACTGGGCCCCAGTCAATGGGCGTCAGCGCTCCAACGAATGCCTACTGTGCGAAGGCGCGCCAGCATCGTCCATCGAAGCGTGGCGCAGGGCACGGTCAATTTTGCACCAATTCTGGAAATCCCACTGCTCAAAAGCAGTGCCAATTCACCCAGAACGGCATGCGGGACCCCTGCGATCGGCCAACGTCAACCGTGCCTTGTGATCGGCATCACGAAATCAGCTAGATCCGCCATAAATGGGATGCACAGAGTTCTGATTTGAATCGGCTTACAGCCCGCAGATCATTGCCCACACTGCAGTACAGTCGCAGCTCCCATGCACAAGCTGACCTCCAAGATGAGCCGCACGGCGGTCGCCATGATATGATCCACCGTCAACCCCACCAGCCTCGTGCTGCCAGTTTTCATCCCCACAAAACCGCAGGCGCGAATCCCGGCACCGGGCCGACCGGCCATGCTGCCAAACAACCACTGTGGATTCGAACAAGCACATGCGCTCGGGGCCGTTGCGCAACATCGCCAGTTTGGTGCAAGGGCTTTTGCTTTGTCATGTGACAAATGTATTCCAAAAGGGATCAACGCCGCAATTCACGTGGTGCCATTCAGCTGCCAAATGGCAGGCGTCTTTATTTGGAGGCGGCATCTTGGGCACTACCTCGAGGAGACATTTGGCCTGGATCTGTGGCGCCGGATGGCCAAGATTTGCGACGCCGTGTAGGGGCAGCTGCGACGCAGCTGTTCGTCGATATGCGCAGCTGCTGCGGATCTCGAAGAGCAGATGGATTCGAGCGGGCGCTGAATAAGCGATTGGCGGTGAGTCCTAACAGTTGGGATGTACACAATGGTGTAGGCCGTCCAAAATCAATGAGGACAACGAGGGCTGGACAATCGCTGGCCTCCCCACCGAGCAGTAGGGGTACAGACTCTTTGGTGCAATTTCTTCCCCACTCATAGTTTGCTCACGTAGTCCATTGCCTGCTCATGCACAGCTGAGATAACCTGCGACAGATGGCCCTTTTTGATCGATATCAAGGCGCCTGGCAGTGAAGCATGTCCTCATTTGTAGTTGTATTCAATGTGAGCTACAAGTCGCCCACCAGCAACGGTGAATGAAACGGTGAAAACTTAACCGGAGGTCTCCCGCCCGGGGCGCTCTCAGCATCGGTTCAAACTTCTCCGTCATCCCGTCGCCTTTATCCACAGACTTGATGGCCGTGCCACAAGCCACATCTCTTATTTCCTTACATACACATAATACACATTGAGCCATTCGCCTTCGTTGTCAGCCCTATCTTATACAACCACGAGCCGCTGATCGAAGTGCCCAACACACTGATATGCTTCCGCCCCGCGTTATGCAAGTTGGAAGACCAAACATTCCCGTTGTGCCTTGACGAGCAACGCCCCAGCGGGCGACGTCGGAGAATCTGAGGACCGTGCACATGCCCCCCTGCATAGAGTGTTCCTCGTCCAGATTTGGATACTTTGACAAAAAATCCAACACACGTTCTACATATGCGAATTCCGAGTCGCCACAACCAACCCTGCCCCTCGTTCAATTGCCAGCGAGCAGCCATCTGCCCGCTTCCTGTGGGTTCGCATCTGCAGCATGGCGCAGGCTTGGTCACGCTTTGTCGGTGCGGCAGGAGCTGTTGCCGGAGGGGACCTCAGCATGCCGGCCAGTTCCTCTGGGGTGACGGTGCCATTAAGCAGAGCCGTGCAGATCTGCATGCCTTCGCTGCCGACAGGCTTGTCCGCGTCGAGCAGGTCCCAGACGCGGTGCACGCCGTGGGCGTACAGCTCCCCCGCCTCACCAGCTTCGTTGTATTTCTTGAATATTTGAGCTTCCGTCTCAAGGGCCACCTCGCCAGGATCCCCTGCCAAAGCGGCAGCGCGACCCGCTTCAGGGTTCCAAACACAATTAAACACTGATAGACTCAAACGCTCTAAAACATCGAAACAACGGCATTACAGGATGAAGCATTGACAAGGGCTGGTATTTCTGCAGTCTGACTTTGCAGTTCACGCGGAAACATGTGCGGGGGCTGGATGCATCGTTTGCCCCATCGGCGGGGTTTCTTCACTGATCTGAGTTTGTTGAAGCAACGCATACCTCATCCCTCAGTATCTTAGTTGTGCTCACTCCGTTTCGCGACCATTTCACGAGGGCAAGGCTCAGGCTTGCAGTGGCCGGCAGGCGGCGACCCTATCCGCATTTAAAAAGATGCATCCTTTGCTTTGGGCGAGGCGGTGAAGGAAGCTCGTGCTTGAATTCATTTTTCTGAGGTATGATTGAACACAGATTGAACGGCGATAAAAGAGTGGCTGTCGAGTGATGGAAGTGTGGCTGGAGAGTGATTGAGCAATCGCGTCTGCAATGCACACACCCTGGCCCCATGTGGGGGATGATCACTTGGGGTGTGGGCATGCTGGAGGTCTGACAGCGTGTCAAGCAGGCATGTTGCCTATGCATGCCGAGTAATCTCTTTCTTGCAGTACCTAGCCACAATAACGACAGCCAAGCACAAAGCGAGGGACGCACACCCGCTCCAATATAGCATAGGAGTTTTAGGTTGGTCAGTGACTATGGTGGCAGCCAGCTGCCTGTTTCAACTGGGGCGATGAAGGACAAGCACTGAAGCTCGTGTGGGGTTGGTCACTGCCTGCCATCTGGGCTGCAAGGGATTTTCGCTCACTGAGGTATGTGCTGCGGAGGGCGTTGTGAAGATGGTAGAGGGCTTCATGTCGAATTTTGTCGGGAAGCCTCACTTCGCTGCCATTCACCGTCACACAGGGCACAGAAGGGTGGCCTGCTGGGTGCGAAGCAGGCACACACGCTGTTAAACAGAGCAAAATGAGCTCAAGACAATCGAAAGTTGCTTCTTTGGCAGAAAAGAAAAGAATTCGTACAGTCGACAGCGCTCATCATCAGTCAACATTCTTGCCATATCATCTTGCATGCTGCTGATGCTGATGCCTCCTAGGGTGACAGCAATGACATGCAACTAAAATTGCCCCAAAACATGCGGCAGTCAGCAAAAAAATACAGTGCAGCCTGTCAGGCATGGACAGTGAAAAGTACTGAAGAAAGTTGCTGGTAGTTGGGGCGTTGTCTGCACAGCATTTTGCGGTCACATTGTGATTACTGTAGTCTCGCTTTCCACTTGGAGCCTGCTCATGGCACACATATGTGATGTGTGGAATGCTTTCTTTGTCGACAATGGCGATTGGCATGACAAGTCCATGCAGGCAAAGCGACGTACTCCATGTGCATTCTATCAGCCCATTGTGTGGGAATTTGCTGTGCCCAGTTGCCCTGTGCCCAATGGCAGAAGGTGAATGCATTCAAGGGATCATGCAGCAGAAGTGAAACACACTTGGGAAAGAAAGTTGCGAAGTGCATTGGGACAGAAACAGGGCGTCCCACGAAGCTTGCAACACTCGTGGAGCAGCCACAACAACAGCGAAATCTGCAGTCAGCATGCTGTATCTGTTCAAAGGCTGGCGAAGGCATGCCCCACCTGCATCGGTGCTATCCAGCTCCGCCATTGGAGCCCGCGCGCCTTTGGCGTCCTCACCACGAGGCCACCTCAGCATTTCCACCAGCCTTGCAGGATCGAAGTCCCCCGTCAAGAGGCTCCCCCGCACAAAGTCCCCTCCAGAGCAGCGTCGGTCCAGGACAGCCAGAACCTGGTTCACAGCAGATATGTAAACGCAACCCGGCCGTTCATCTTTGACGAAGCGTTCAAACACCATGCGCTCGATGTCTTTGGCCGTGTCCCCCAGGTCCCCTGGAGAAGGGAAACAAGGAGAAATTGGTCCTGTCCAACGGCCTGCCCACTCCACGTGCCCAACCTTCGTTCTAATTCCAGTTCCAATTCTCTCATGGGTGCACATGTGCCCACATGGATGGATGCAGCTGCATAGGTGGACAGGGATGCCTTCTTACCCGCACTGGTTCTACGCCAACAGCAGGCCAAGTTCAGGTGAGTGTGGGGGAGTGGGTTGGGAGGAAGGGGTGGGGGCCCTTGACTTACAGGATTCTGGTGCATAACCAACTACAGAGATGAATAGCAAAAGGTTACAACACTCATGCCCAGGCTGGACTGAACATTGTACATGCATGCAATTTCTTGGCTGGGAAGACCATTTGAGGCACACAAAACAGGTGCAAAGATGCCAATCGGATGCCCTTGTGCTGACGGCAAAGCTTCCACCACAAATTGGCCACAACTAGCAGCAACGCTTCGATGTGCACTTGCTGATCCATGTCGGCAACAGCACCACCTTTTTGTACAATCTGCTTTGTCCGCTTCAGACAGAGATTGCAACTTGCAACGACACGATTCCAACCAACCTCATCACCCTTTACAGAAGCCAAAAGAATTGCATGATGGCTTGGAAGACTATGTTTGCCAAGCAGACAGCTGCTGATATGCTAGGCAAGGGGCAATGCCAGGACATAAGAGCACACTGCGGCGACACTTTACATCGCTACAGTGCACTTTCATTTCAAGATTCCGTGACTTGTGCCAGCAAATACAAAATATTTGGTTTTATTATCTGCTTTTAATGCAAATTACACAGTGTTGGTTTGATAAGCAGACTGCATGGAAAATCGGCAATGGGAATATGCTATGTCCCCATCCTAGCCAGCAGGTCTGCAAAGTAGGTTGCCACCTTGGAACCCATCCTGCTGAAAGCTTTACAGAGACTGTTAATGCGCTGCTAAAGTTCTGAGGATGTTACCAAGGCGACAGCCTGCAAACAGAAAGAACTGTGGTGAACCATTTCTATAGGAAAGACCAAGGGATGCATAATCGTTCATGGATATGCACTTACTTGGGTATCTCTCACGGAGTGCAAACCTGATGAGGCACAGTCCCTTGTGGCGCACAGCATCCTCCAACCGAACATTGCTGCCATTGACGCACACATCTTCCCACTGCCCAGGATCGGGACACAGGTCAAGTGCGGCAGGCTGATGGCAGCCAACCACCTCAGGTTCAGAGGAGTTGATGGGCAACGAATGTTTTGGTGAGGCCAGCTCCAGCAAAGCGGACTCTGCAGCAGCCCCTGGAAGTAGCATTCCAACAATGGCCTTCAACACATTATAAGTGGCCAATCGATTCCAGCTTGTGCATCGCCTCTTTGGTGGCTGAACGAAGTTTGGTTGACACTGATTTCAACATTGCTTTTGGAGTTTCACCTTGTTTCTTCAGCCACTGTCTGTGCGCATTGCAGACAGGCAGACAGGAGTTGAGCTATCGCATGAGGAAAAGAGAAACGTTCTCGATGTCTACATGCTCATGATCGTCTACAAAGTGCAAGGCCCCTGCTTTGGTTTTCGGGTGCACAATTCAACAAAGAAATTGGCAGCCAATGGCATCGCCGAGTGGGTGCAAGAACAGTGCTCCGCCACATCATTATGAATGTAAACATTGCAAATTTACACAACAGCTTGACTCACACTGGACAACACCAGCTGCGCCACCTCACTGCTTGCAGTGTGCATGCCAATCAGCATCACAGTGAATTCGCAAGTTAAGCTCAAAGCTCATACTTTAGCTTGCAATGCATGCATTAAATAAACAGAAGATGATAAAATCGCCGCCCTTGGAATCTGTAACCCAATGCTGGAATGGAATGTCAGACAGAACGCAGGCAAACCGATGCAGTGCCCACGGAGAAAAAGGAAAGAAAAAGGTGATTGTTCAGGGTAGGGATAATTGCCCCAGGGACAATTGCCCCACAGAGTGCAATTCTTAGCTGTCATACCAGCAGCTGGCAAGCAACATGGTCTCTCAACACCCTGTTGGAGGCAGCTGCTGTCACCAAAAGCAGAAATCTGCAAACAACATAGTATTGTGGATCGAACGAGCACAGCAGCACATCCTGTAGCCCTTCAACGAACTGTGGGCTTTTCAACAAAAGGTGACATGCCTCCATGGGTTCAAGCAGCTCTTATTTTCAGTGCCAAGAGGCATGACTTTACCATTGACAACACTCTCTGCAATGGGAACTTGGTCAATGTATGGACTGCAATGATGGCACTTTGTTCCACTGTATCACAGATGCAGCAAAACAGCTGATGCTCCGCTTGTGGACTCAGCCAGCACCTGAAGATGTGGATGGTTGTGCTTTATTAACCTTGTTGTCACCCTCCAGATGCTGGCACTCAACGTTTCCCCCATGCTCATTCTCTGCTCCAGGAGCATGCTTGTCTTGTCCATCACATTCCACACATCGCTGAGGTGGTTTGCTGTCCTGAGTGTCCTTGCCAGGTTCTGGTGCGGTGTGGATGAATTTGTCGAGCCCTCCGGGCCACCCTGAAGTGTCATTTCCATTGGTACCAGCCCCACTGCGTGGCCCTACATGAACAGAACTCACGATCATGAGGCTCACCTGCGAAGTACGCAATATCGTTTCGTCCCAACCCATTCAACACAGAATTTAACACCAAAGAGTTGGACAGCAGCACAGTATAGGTGGCAACATGTGTTAATACACTGTCACAACCAGCACACGTGTTAAATTTGCAAACATCGTTTCCTTGCGTTGCGATCAAGATGCACTGAGGTTGTTGTTGAGAGGTCATAATTATTGGATCTTGCTGCAATGTTCACCCGTAACCGTGTAATCAATTAGGAACATTTGTCTGCATGCTCTGTGAGTTGTCACAGTGAAGGTGGAAGCCATTGACAGATGGACTGCCACCTATTGCACAAGCGAAATTGCTTGCTCAAGAACTGATGCAGCATTCAAACATACACGATAGAGCAGACAGGGGGTGAGTGTGCCTGGTTGCTGTGACCTGAAACAGCACAAAGGGTTGATGCGGTCTGTTTGCTTCCAGTGGCCAGTGATCGATGCAATCAGAAACACACCAAGAAATGAGCAATCGCTACCTTATCCCAGACACGTAAACACCAACATCATTCAGTGGTTATGCCTGTGGTTTCGGTTGTTTGCAAGAGAAGTGCATATCCATTTCTGGAGAGTCCCTACCACAACCATTTCTGCACGTGTAGACACTGTGTCAGAAAATTACGTGGGAGCGAATGTGTCTCCCTTTTTGAAATACAATGTTGAAATGCACCAAGATGAATGGTAGAATCTGGTTGTGGCCCACCCTGACGAGAACTGCTGAGCATCTCAGCCGCGTTAGCAGTTTTAATGCTCAAAATGTCTTGAACACATTGGCTAGTTTTGTTTGCAACAGCTGGACTACAGGCAAGTCTGACAATAGGAAGTAGTGGGAGGCAAATCGGGGGCGATCGACCCAATGGATTGGTAACTGGATTGACAATTCATATCGGCACTGCCGCATGAGTTTCACCAGTTGCATCACAATCCAACTTCCAACATCCTTTAATTACTGACCTTCGCCGTCCGCTGCATCCAACACCCCTTTGCCACTGCTGCCAACCTGCATTTGGAATGGCGATATCGGCACCTCCCTTGTGGCCACCGGCACATCACTGCCAGTTGGGGCAGGGGGGCCGTCCCCATCAGCCACCGCATTCTCGCCTGATCCCTGCCGACACTGCGGAGAAAGTGAGCTTTCACTTCAGCCAGGGGCCAATCACAAGCTCAGAGGAAGCGTGTCCTTTGAGCAGCTGCAGACAGCTGCTGCTGGCGACGCAACGATGGAAGGCATTATTGTGTCCACACACACCATTGCGACCCGCATGGCAGCTTTCTCTGGGAATCAAAGTTCACAATGCCAGACACACAACTCTGCTCGGTCAATCCCTGCAATGGATGTGGAACCCAGCATCTAATCCTGGACCGAATCCATCGGCTTACTCCCGGGCCGTTATTCGTTCCCGGCAGGCGGGCGCTTCAGTTCCGAGCCGAACGCAATTCACCCTGCCGCGCATCATCATATGCATCGCCGCGCATTCCCTCGCTGCGCCCAGGGGCTCACCTTTGACGCCGGCCCGCCCTCCTGACCGCTGCCATCAGCGCCCGCCGGTGCGCGAACGGACGGCCCAGCTACGCGCCCCTCCTCCTCCCCTCCCCCCCTGCGCGCCTGACGACCAAGCCACTCCTTCTCAGCGCCCATCACACCACACAGACACCCATAAAACATAGAGATTCTCGGCGCCCATACCGCTACAAGTTAGTAAGTCGCCCCAAAATCGCCGACGGGCCGATGCAGGCAGTCCCCAGGCCACGCCACCCTGGAGATTGGCGAGATTCAATCGCTGCCCACCCACCCGCTTGCCCCCCTCCTCCTCGCCCTCCCGATCGGCGTCATCCAGCCGGCGCGACGGCCTGCGCTGCCGCGCGGATCGCCGCAGCGGCCGCTCCGGCCTGGCCGACAGATCGCCGGCGGGCGGCCGGGGCTCCCCACCCGAGGACCTCCGCCTGCCGGGCCGCGGCATGGCGGGAGGCGCCCCGCCGCGCCGCCGCGCGGGCAGCGCCGCGATGCTGGCGCGCGTCCCGGCGCTGGCCCTGGTCGCCGGGGTCAAACCCGGGGCTGGGGTGGGCGGCTACGGTTCCAACGCCCGGCGCCTGCGATTCTTGTGCCGGGAGCCCACAACATCCCATCGTGTACGATTCTCGGCAATCATAACACGATTCTGATCCGTAGTGTACGATCCCCCCACAGGCGGTGCGCCACACTGGCCGGCTCGCGGGTAGCTGGCCGCCCAGCTCTGCGGCCTTGCGCAGTGGCGCCCCGGCGTGTAGTGCGGGCGACGTGCGATTCTGAAATGTGCGATTCTGAGCCTATGAGCCGACACGAACTTCTCTGACCCATCACGTACGATTCTGGCCCGCGGTCGAGTCGCTGACTACGTTGGCGCGTTGGTGGGTGGTGTGGGGGACGTACCGTTGTAACCAGAACTGATCGAGTATTATTGACAGCGGGACGCATGCAGAGGAGGTGAGACATTAGGAACTGTATTATGAACGGACTGGATACAAGGGACAGGATTCCTGTTGTCCCTTTGCTCGGCTGTAACCGCTGCAGTGTGCTCGAGGCCACGATCCCCAGTAAGGAGTCTCCACCCCTCGACCCGGCATGAAATTAGTCGCTCTGTCTTTTCCGTGAAGATCCCTTCGAAACAAGTTGTTTCGTCACCCTAAACACGAAACAACTACGGGCCCACGTTGGCCTTGTCAGCGGAAGAAGAAGGGCTCCTCACGGAAGAGTCAGAGGGACTAACCTATTCTCTCTTGACCCTGCCTGCCTCGTCAGTACGATTCTTAAATGTGCAATTCACAGATCCTGAGTCATCATGTACGATTCTGACCCACCGCGTACGATTCCGGCCGGCTCTCGGATGGGCGATTGCCGAGTGTCGCCCAACGGGGTCTCGTTGCTTGGCGCGTGCGCCTCGTGCAGTTGCCCCGCCATGTTGCCCGCCGCGCGGCGGGTGCCCTCGTGCGCCGCGCCGATCCGACTCGCCGTCCGGCGCGGCTGCGGGGCGTCGCTGGCCGATCGCGCTCCCGGGCGTGCGTCGGAATCCCGGCTTCCGCGACGAATTGCCGTGAGTTGCCGGCCGAAGGAGGGGCGGCCGGAGGAGGGGGGCGAGGCGGAGGAGGTGGGGCGCCGATGCCGCGATGGCTGCGGGGAGGGGTGGGCGGGGCGTTGGGGGAATGGGGGGAAAGGAGAGGATGAGCCCAGACGACCAGGCCGAGGGCATCTTGCCGAATGCTGTTTTGATTGTGGTTGTGGTAAGGAAGAAAGATGCCCCGCGCATCTATGATGCGATTGGGGAACTTTTGGCCTGCGAGGCGTTCCTTTCCCAGAATGCGCTTGAATGTCTCACACCGGCCTGTTCGGGATGCGTGCCGACAACTGGCAAGAAATTGCAGGCGCGCGGCGTCGCGCGCGCGAACGCAGGGCCGTCGATGCTCAGCGTGAAACAGACTTCTGCGCTGGATCTTCCGGTATTGGCGATGATGCCGCGGTTTGGGGCATTGGTGGCGCTTGGCTGCCAGCAATGCCGCACCGCGTGGCACCCGATGCTGACTACGATCTGTGCTGATGGTGCGGAGTTCGCTGTGTGCTTACCTCTCTCCCATACTTGCATTGACTGCCAAAACTGTTCCGAACATCAGTTCGGAAGACAGAACTTGGGGCTCGTCTAGGGGAGCCCCGCTGCGTGCATCGTGGTGCCAGCGTGGCCTCTGTGCTCGCGTGACAATTCTGCACTCCGCTTGACAGGAATGGGAAGGACTGGCGGAAGAGGATGACTGGGTGGTAAGTGTGGGCTGTACTTGGTGTCTGCATAGCGCAGGGTGCCGGTGAGCCTTTGTCTAGAATCATTGAAATTTGCTGTGTACTGCTTCGTGTCACTAATCATAGGAGCCAGGGCATCACAGGATGTGTAAACACCTGCACGTCCAACTTACTGCAAAGCGAATGGCAGCTGGACCTCGTTGCCGTGAATGTTGCACAACCGTCAGAGGGCTCGCTGTTGGCAGCAGCCACATTTCCAATTGTTTTGTGCTCAGTGACTGGGATCTGTCCAGGAGGCCAAAGCTGTGATCAGATCACAACCTTGATGTGCCATGCATTTGAGGATCTGTTGCAGGATGATGTTCTTAGCTGTGGCTCATTCTCAAATTCTCTGCATCTTTGCCTAGGATGACAGTTGGTGGTCGTGTGCTTGGTTCCTGTGACAGGTCCAGGGAGGATCCAAAGACAGCCTGTCTTCCAACACTGACTTAGGCCAAGCTGTGAGGTCTGCTGTTGAGGAGCTGGAAGTCCTTGGCAATTTGGTGCGCAAATGCCATTCTGTGTTCACGCCACTGGTTGCATGGTGTACACCTGGATGAGCAATTCTGCATATGGTCAACAAGCACGCTCTCTTGGGTTGTTGGTGCAACACCCCAAGAGTGACAGTAACGACTCATGGGAATGCGATTTCCTAAATACTTCTGAAGTACATTTGAGCGCACCAGCAAAGCCTTTTGCAGGTCGTTTGTGCTCTTTAAAATGAATCGTCCTGAAATCACTTGTCTGTTCCAAACACTGTGATACACAAAGGCCGCTGCTCCGTGGTGGGCCAAACCACACTCGTGCTGTAGAAATTCCTGCAGCCAGGCGCATCAGAGTGTCAGTCGTGACATTAAATGCAGCTTTGCAGCCACTGAGCTGGCAGTGGTGTGCACTGCAGGCTTCCAATGCTCGATTCTCAGTCGCTCACAGCGCCCTCGGGCAGATATGCTACATCGACTGCCCATTCCAAAACTGCTTTGCTTGCAATGGTCGAAATAATATCAAGCAGCAGCACCTATTGCAGCCTATTAGGATGGCAGGCTGTCATGGGTTGCCGTTTGTTGCTGGATGTTGATTCTGTGTATTGCTGCCTTTTTTGATTAATGCAAGGGCATCGGCATTCGAAAACCATAACACTGGCCCTTGTGTACTTGAGGAAAATCAAGAAAAGATGAAACGCCAGTGCAGGAAGGGAAAATTGCCATGCATGCAACTGAGCACTGCAGCTGCCGTGATTGTGAGTACTACGCTGATTCCGTGCTGTCGAAATTGGTGAATCACTGCCGTTAAACGTTATCACTATCAACGTGACTGTAGCTGTCATTCCCATCAATGGGGCAGCCTAGTTTGACATACGGCAGTTGTTTGTTCTTGGCTAGGAGAGAGAGGTTCTGGGCGAGGCGCAGGCACTGCTGGAGAAACTCGGGTATAAGGGCAGCATCGGCGTGGAAAAAACGAAGCAAGAGGACACCAAGTGACACGGCACAAATTCTAGATCTCCTTTCTTCCTCGCAGAGGCAGCAGGCCTGGATACCGGCCCGTATCTTGGCCCACGCTACGTTGATGTCGCCAGAAATGTACCGGGCATTCTTGAAAATTTTGATGATGGATTCTGTGGTGGTCGGTAGTGAAGGCGCGCACGAGCTCGGCGTGGCGCGATGGCCGACTCTCGTTGAGCACATCCTCTCAGCACCAAACACTGCCATTGCGCGTGGGTCCTCCGAGCCATGGTCTTGCTCATGCACAAGCCGTCAATCGGCGGAGATCGGGAAAGGTGTCGGAGCCACGAAAGCCGGGAGCAGTCCCGGGCCTGACTTCGGGGACAAAGACACATACAAAGCTGACACTGCGTGCGCCCAGGCCCGGGCAACAGGATGAACTTGTCGACGGCCGCAGTCTTGCACAGAATGGAAGGATGACGCCCGCATGTCGCAGGCAGCAACCACGAAACTGGGGCCTTGTGAATGAGTGCCGTACCTTTGTGGTCGGAGGCAACATCAGGATTGGTAGAGTCGTTGTGGAAAGGAAGCAGAAGAGTGTCAGTTGCACGGTTAAACGGGAAGCAGATTGAGAAGCCCATTTCGAGGCACAAAGCAAACAGGTTGAAAATGAGCTGGTGCGCGCTTTGGCCGACACATCGCCAAGGCTGGCTCTTGCGTCCCCACCACAACCTCATTTTGCACCGAGCGGACACGGCTGCATGCCGCTTGCTATGAACAAATCCACTGGGCCGAACAGAATTCCGCGCAAAATAGAAACAAGGTACACATTTACAGCAAAAATACAGAATGTTCCGTCATGCGAATGATCTCACAAGTCACGCCATAATGAGTCCACACGTCTCAAAAAAGATCAGGTACGATCGATATATGGCCGGATAGGGCTCCTGAGGTAATCCTTCTGTGCTCACCACTTCGCACCGTAATCACCGACTCAGGAACTCCCGAGGGCTATCACCAGGCCTTCTCTGTTAGGAAGGTCTTCCACCTAGATACGCATGGCCGCCGTTTCAATGTTGATTCGATTCGATTGCACATTGAACAGGATCTCTCGCGCTGAAGCGGCATTGATTCGTTTCAGAGGCCCGAAGAACGGTGTGAAGAAACGCAGCGGAAGGAATGACAGCGTTGGCAATTTCTTATACTACGATTTTGGCAAATTCTTTTCGCTGTGTCACCAAATTCGATTGTAGAAAGGATCGTCATCAAAAATATCTGCTTGAATGGTAGTCTGATTTAAGTCTGGCCGGTTATCTGAGAGACAGATAATCGCGCACCTGCGGCCGCGGAGGCGTCCTGAGTGCTACAAGGGAAAAAAAAAAAAAAAAACGACGGCCACATCGCGCCAACAATTCCCACTTTTGTTGGTTGGTACTTCAGGATCGCGTCTTCAGCGAATGTTTTGCATTAGAGGCTAAATGACCTCAACAGCGCCCCTCAGATGGCCCAGTAATGGAGCCAAAAAACATTGGGCCAACAATACTCCATGTCTCCAGCCACCCCTCCACATTTTGGAAGCGGTGCTGGGACCAAAACGACACACCGGAAAACAAGACTAAAATGGGGCGCATGCGTCTGGACCCTGGACGACGACAAGTACGGAAGCGCCGGCGCAGGCAGACGGAAAGTGAGCGGCGTGCACCTTTGTGCCAAAGGCGGCACTCAATTCCTTCATTTTCGAACACACCCAGTCCTTGTCCTTGCCTTTGGCCCTGCTGACCTGTGAGGAGGCATACCAGGCATCAATCCCCTCGGATTGCATGTGCCTTTGAAGCGCAAGCAGTGCACCCAAAATGCCTGCCAGTTTATACCGAGAAAGTAAAAGCATCTGTAGGCAAGGAGGCACCTTCTTTTCGCTAGATGTGCAAGACTGGGCGGGCAACCATGGTCCAGGACCAAGCACTCATGCCACATTCATCCCGTGCGAATTGGCCCCGAAGTACAAGACTTCGAAACAAACAAAGTTCCGACTTGGCCCTGCTGAAATGGATCGAGATTCTCGCCTTGGAAATATACGGTGGGTCATCTCCGGGGCGCTGCCAGGTGTGTGTTCTCTTGCTTGGAAGTAGCTCCAACCTGGGCAGCTGCAAATGTCTCAACCCGTGGGGCACCATAAAGGGCCGAAGCCCCTCGGAGACAGTTCACTCTCTTTCGAGTTCGCTCGTACCCTATACCAATCCCTTCGAGGCGGCGGACATGCAAAAGCACCTGAGTTTCGTGTGGTGAATTCTGCACAGATGTGGGGAACAGAAAAAGCAGGGGACAGCCGAACGGCAATGTTCAGCCCTTACAGTCAGACAACAGGCAATCTAAGGTAACCGCAGCCGAATACTGGCAAACATGTACACTGTACATTGTACAGGCAATTGGATTGAGACAGCCATCTCCAGCCATCTGCTGTGCACTAGCCTTTCGGGATACACAAACAAGATCGCTTGTTTCGCCAGAAGGGCAACGCCCCGCCAAGCTTCTGCTCTTTTGTCACTTGCAGACACCAGCGACTGGCCAAAGCTCGCGTTCACAGGCACCTGTTTGCAAGTGGTCACGATGAATTGGGAGCACACACACCTGTCCAGCAAATTGTCGACAATCTTTACGCGATACAGGAAGCCCAAGTCATTTCGGTACTGGTCATCCGTGGCGTAGTCGTCGATGAAGCCGCCAGCGCCGTACATAATGGGGTGGCCCTTGTAAACCTCGACGCCCTGCTTTCGTTCAGGCAGCTGGCTCAGCATCCGCCGTCTTCAGCATGGCAATACGACTGTCCACTGACTTCCGGATTTCCAGCAGGGAGGGAGCATGTCATACTGAAGGAATTCCATAAAGGGGTCTTTGGAAGACACCTTTCAATATTTACTCAGCGCAGAAGACGCAACACAGAACCATCTGAGCGCAGGATGATAAGCACGCAGCACAGCTGCCATGGACGACAGTTGTGAGCGTTCGCAACATGGAAAGAAAAAGGCCCTCACAGATGGGATCCAAACCTGAGCATGGTTTGCGGGCCATTGCTAACATCCTGGTTGCTGTTGCACACAGCGGGAGCCTCTTCATGTGGCTCTTCTTGGCCCACTTTCTTGGCCTTTTTGTGCCGCGCACGCTTTCTATGTGTGCTTGGAAAGAGCATCCTGCCAGAGGATTCGAGGATGCCTCAACGTTGTTTGCAGTGTTGAATGGCTTTGATAATTCTTATGTCAGTGACGGGGCACGTGATCATCGCGCTGGTAAAGGGATGTTTCCAACGCCTCAGCCCACACCCGACCTCTGCTAAAGTGGGCAGCCTTGTGCTGCCTGTACTCTCTTGCTCTCAACGTGAGCCCCAGACGTTGCGCTGGGAATATCCCCTCCCCACACCCCTTGTCCTTACCGTCATACAACTAATGATATAGTTTCCACGAAGTACTATTGTCTCTCGCCTAAATCCCCAAATAACTACCATCCTGAGACCCGCTCCCAAATTTCCTGTTGATCTCTTACATCGCCGCACACCGTCTCGCCTTCCACTGGCAGAATCGTGGTACCTAAGCATTGACCTGCAAAGCAAGAACTTGGAACGAAAACAGCAACTGACCTGTACGTGATGAGCGCTGTGGCCAAACACAACATCAGCATCATTGTCGATGAAAGCGTGGCCCAGGGCAACGATTTCGTCGCTTGGCTGCCACTGCCAGTTGGGCCCCCAATGAACAAACACCACGATGATGTCAGCATTTGAGCGCGCATGAGAGAAGAGGATCTTCAGCTGGCTGGCGTCATACTCTTGAGGGTCGATGAAATTAATTCCTGGCTCCTGAAGAAACACACATTCCTTCAGAGCCTTGGGAGCTTTGTGCGCGATTCAGGCACGTCCTAGGGACTGTGTGGATGCTAAATTCCCGCGTCTGCATTGGGTGTGCTCTCTGCTTCACCATGTGGCTGCACAAGGTGTAAAAGCGAAGCCACATCGCAACAAACTGATGCAAAAGTTGGCCTGAATGTGGCCATGCCATGGGCAGCTTTGCTGGGCAAGGCCAACACGGGATGTTCAACTTGAACTTATGTTCCGCTGCTAAAGAGTCGAGAAATGCCTGTCGACAACCAAGGCACATAACCCAAGCATGTCTGCCAACAGCCACCTGCTGCAAGTCCCTGTGAGTGCACGTCTGAGTGCTGCAGTGGAATCGTCCCTCTTCATTCCTTGATTTAAGGCCCATGCCGGCCCATTCCAACACCCATGAACAGCTGGTACGTGAAGAAGAGACAACAGCACACCCTCCGCGGTCTCGTTCAACTCAACTCAAGTGAACTCTGAAGGAAATGGGAAAAATGAAAATTATATTATCCATTTGTAAGATTTCCAGCCTTAACCCAGTCTTTGTGCCAGTGCACTGCGGCACTGAATCAATGGCCCCACCCCTCCACAATCAATCCAGTGTGGAGACAGACTACCTATTAAGACGTTGCCTTCAGCTCAACACCTCGTCAGGAACCCGCAGTCAATCGGCTGGCAAGGCAAACCCCACAATGGTTGAGTTGCTCCTTTTCAAAAGCACTTTGTCTGTTTGCCAGCTCTTGCAGATTTTGTCAATGGTTCATTCTCCACATGCCGCATCGCATTCCAGACTGCAGGTGCCACGCTTCTGTGGGATGAATAGATAAGGGTCTTGTGCCACCAAGCTGGAAACTTTGCAGCAATGCAACAGCCCCAGACAGCTTCACAGCACGATGCACACATGGTAAGCATATGCCTATCTTTCTTGTGTCATGGGTCAAGTGCTGTGCGTGCCTTGTCAGTTGCTGCCCAGTAGTCGTAGTGATCTGAGAAGGAGAAGAAAGCAAGCCTACAGCCGGGCTTTTGCACAAAGGCGGGTGCCTGAGCCTCCAACAAGTCACCTGCCCCCGAAAAGCTGATCCCATTGGCTTTGAGAACATTTATGGACTCTCTGAGGCCCGGAACGCCGTAGTCAAGAATGTGGTTGTTGGCAAGGGACACGTACTCAATTGACGCCTCCCTGTGACCAAGCACCACCACATCAAGATGGCATAGTGGCAGGCAACAAGAAAATGGCGAAAAACCATGGCATAGTTAAATTGAAAATAAATAAAACAAAATAAAACAGGGCAGCTGGTGAAATGAGTTTGGGAGAACAACGCGCGAGTCAGACAGACGCAATCAGAGCACGACAACAGTGACTGGTGCAGTGCACATCGGCACAGCAAAGCAGAGGTGCAGTTGCACTTTCATTCGTGCTGTTAGTGCACAGCAGAGTCGATTCATGCCCAGGTGAAGTTTGTGCTCTCTGCATGGTATGAGAAGGAATTCACAGCATGTGGTTCCTTGATCCCACCCTGCACACCATATTGGTGGCTGCCTGACCTCGACTGTTGTCATTCCACAAACACCTTGCCGACAAGTGACAAAGCAGCGTACATGCATGTCAAGCAATGATGGGCATTATACCATCCATGGAATTTGTTCCAGAATAGTTGTTTCCTTGTCTCACTAAGAAGACGATGAATTCTCCAACAAGGTAAAGGTCCACGTTTGTTAGTCATGGCTGCAACAGATCATCATGATGCAGCCCCTCCTCCCCCTCCTTGTCTGAGTGCATGTTGTGTTGCTGCCCAATTTGTTTTGTATCCACCCTGCCTTTTGAGACTTCCACAAAGTCCTCCACAGTATGGGACAGAGCGTCACCATGTTCTAGATGAGAGCGCTGCTTGTTGTAGGCACATTTCTCTTTCTTGTCACGATGAATCCTTTCAGAGCGGGTAAATCCGTTGTGGCTGCCAATCTGTGACTGCTCTTACTGTAGCCAAAGGAAGGTAATGCCAGCATCGGTACCTGAGGACGCCCACGTTGCTCGGGGACAGCTTGAAATTGAATGTCTTCGGGAACTTCTCGTCGTGGTCCGTAACTAACAAAACAAACACCAAAGTACTAGCCTCGTGAAATCTTGCCCCAGTTTTGCACCTTCTGCGCCATGACCGTCATGCAGGTGCAATGGCAGTGCTGTGCTATGCTGTGCTGTGCTGTGCCAAGCTCTTGACAAGAGCAACGGAATAAGTGTTTCACACTTCTGCACATTGACCGCCATCAGCTTGTTGGTGCTCTGTCAGACGCTTGACAATGTGAACACATCAGCGGTCCACACTTGCAAATGCTGGCGCACGAATGGCCCCTGCTGAAGTTTCGGCCTTCGGCAATGTGCTCCGGCCTTCGAACCGACGCAGGGCCGCTGCACACACGGGGGCCACGCCCGCCTCACCAGCGCACTCGAGGTTCCCCGCCACGACCTGCCGTGGGGCCACCGATCCGCGCAGGAGCGGCAGAAAGTCGCCCCACACCTGCCTTCCACCGCGCTTGGTGAGTGCGTCATTCACGATGCGCCCCAGCATGAGGTCGCCCAGCAGGACCAGAGACACTCCCCTGTTCATGACGGCCCTGACGCCAGGCCACCCCACCGATGGTGCGAGCTGCCGGATGACGGAATAGGGCATCGCGACAAGAGGGCGGGAAACTCGGAGATGGGACATGTTTGAAGCCCCCGGGGAGCTCCTTTGTTCGCATCATGGTGTAATACTGCACAATATTAAACCCCTCCGCATAATAACGTAACGCTTGGGCTTTTTCTGCGGAGAAAATATTATGAATGGTAACGCAAATCTTGGCATTTCTGTGCGGGGCAACGTAACAAAAAATGGAAGTAGCGCTCTGAAAAGCAAAATGCAGAGCAAAACGCGAAAAGGTGAATTTTTCTGATGCGGAAGGGTTGAATATTTTACAGTACAGTCGGAATTCAAAAACAAACTATTCGAGGCCGCCGAATGGTATCGAATCTGATGCTAATGCGCAAACAAACGGCAGAGGAATTTTACGCTTCAGGTCTTGGTGCTGCGAGGTGGGAGAGTTTTTAATTCTTTCAACTTTAAACTCAATTGGGTCGAGATACCCAACGCGAGGATATTTTGTTGTTGGGTTCACGTTTTCACAAGCTGGTGGCACTTTAACTGCGACTTGTTGTAGACACCAGTGTAATGTGCTGTGTGGCTGAATAACTGCCCATGGAAAATGCGATCGCCGATTTGCTCTGCGTCTTCTCCTTGGTTCTCCACTATCTGACCACTATGCTGCCATTGTAAGGGAAGAGACTATGTCGATTTTGGTACGCTTAGCGTCCATTTGACGTTAAGCTCAGCTCCCCACCCCAAAGAAAATTTATTTAAATTAATATTGTCTTTTGTAACAAGTCTTACCCCCCCTCCAAAAACAATGTATGCTGGACTTGTAAAGGGATGTACAGGGTCGTCCGGGGTTGCCAGGAGCTTTTCCTTTGGGATGTTGTCGGGTGTTGAATATCAGGTGGCTGGGGCTTGGGTGTATGGGCAGGCCCTTGTTGGCATTACACTTGACATTCCGCACATTCTCCACCTTTCATACGGGCCCCCCAATTTACGATTTTGTGGCAATAACATAATCCCTTAGCGTCAAAGGCCTGGACTTACCCACCCACCCACCAACCCCACCACTTGGTGTCAATTTGACGCAAAGTATACCAAAATCGGCGCAGTGTCTTCCCCATGCTCTTTCTGATTGCAAACTTTGTAAAAGCTGGGGGTGTGGAATGTTGTTCGTGTCAGTTTCAATTTGTTAATCAAATCACCCTTACTTTCATTCGATGGCGATCTTCTGAAAACCCCACACAAACATGCTAACGAGTAGAATGGCGTGAACATAACACAACGTTTAAGGCGCAGCTGCCGTTTGAATGGACGTCACCGAGAAAACAAGAATGGGATAAAAGGGCAAGTATAACGAGGCTGTGGACTGGATTTGGTTGATGCTAAATTTAGCAAAGTGTTGTTTAAACAACACTTTTCTGGTACGGTTTGTGTAAGTAGAGGGTGCACTGTCCACTTTAGGCAAGCAGTTTAGTGTGGCCACTGTAACCCTCAGTGCTGAGTACGCTCATTGCTGAAGGCCGACTGAGTAGTGTACCTCATCTGGCCATCACCGCTCAACCAAGCCACGTGCATGAGCTTGATCGGGTCCTTCCAGTCTCGAAAATGGCTAACTTTTAAATGAACATGAAAAATCGATTTTACAGATTATCTGTGGAAAGTTAAAATGGTAGAAACTTGTGGTTTAAAGAACATCCTGTGGCAGAGCGACTTGCCCAAAACATCCACGCCAGACTGCACCGACACTTTGACCGCATCGCTGCTCATTACCGAGACCACCGCGCCAGGCACCTTGCGACTTCGGCAAAAGCCCCACACTGCAGCAAGCATCGCACCGTCAATGGGACGCCGAACCTGGCCGCAGGTTCCGCACTGATTCTCTTCCTTCCACGGGCGGGGAAGCGCACGTTTGGCCCATCTAAAAAGCCCGACATTGCAGCAAGCATCACACTTTCGGCCCGTCCACAACCCCCACTCCCCCCCACCCACCCACTCACCATTGCCCAAGGCCCCGCTGGGCGTCGCTCCGATTCCGCCGCCCTGCCTCCACTCGCCTCCAAGATGGCAAGCAGAGTCTCCTCTTCCCAAGCGCGCGGCGCGCCCACCATCCCGGACGCCTTCCTCCGCACCCCCCGGGCCTCCCCCGCCCGCCCGGGCCCCCGGCCCCCCCGCGCCGCCCCCCACGATTCCATGTCCCTGTTTGAGCTGCAGGCGGAGCTGGACGTCGCCATCCGGTCCGAGGACTACGCCGTGGCGGCGCGCCTGCGGGACGCGATCCAGGACCGCGAGCTGGACTCGCGGCTGTCGGTCGAAGACGCAAACGCGAGGTTCTACCGGGCGTTCCAGTCGGGTCGCCTGGCCGACATGCGAAGAATCTGGGGCGTGGGGAACCACGTCCAGTGCGTGCACCCCGGCGGGGAGGCAGTGGCGGGGCATGATCTCGTGATGGAGAGCTGGGGCATGGTGCTGTCCGGGATCAGTGCGGGCAGCTTCAGCATCCGGCTGGAGGACGTGCGCGTGGTGGCGGGGGACAGCTGGGGGTACGTCACCTGCGTGGAGGTGGTGGGGTCGGGCGGGGAGGAGGGGCGGCTGGTGGCCACCAACGTGTTCGAGGTGCAGGAGGGGCGGTGGGTGATCGTGCACCACCACGCCAGCGCGTCCGGCGTGCCGCCCGCGGGCGTATGAGCCGGCGGGGCCGCGAGGGTGGGATGGAGTTCTGGGCCTTGGGTGGCGGGGAGGGTGGCACTCCCGTGATTGGCATTGTCCAGGGAGGAGGGGTGGGGTGGGGTTGGGGGTGGGGGGGGATGCGTTCCTATGAGCGGGATTGGAGGGTGATGGAGCGCTGCCCTTGCGCTTTAGAGGTAGTGGGGCGTGGTTTGGTCGAGCACGGGGTCGGTCGTCTACGGGCTGGGCTGCCCAGGCGCGCCTGTGGACCCCCCTGCACGGACGTCGGTCTCTCGGGAAACAAACGATGGGTTGGGAGGGGTGTTTAGTGGTTAGAGATGGAGGGAAGGGAACCATCATAAGATGCAATGAACGACGCAAATGTCGGTTTATTAGGTGGATGGGCGGCGCTCTGTCCGTTTTCATATTTTTAAGTGAAATGTTCAGTGTTCTGAGAGACCACGACCGTTGTGCTCACTTGGGAATGACTGCAAGATGTGCTATTCCGTCACGGCTAATGGTTTACAACGAGCGAAAGTTAAGCAAGTCCACTTGTTCAGCCAACGAAAGTTACCGACATTTGGGTTGTGTCTGTGTTGGTGAAGATGGCCACCGAACTGCGAGACTGGCTGGGATTCAGTGGCCTCATGTGGGTGCACGAGACTGACAATGGAGACACTGAGTGTGTCAGGGTGTTGAGCAACCTGCGCAGCACAGAAATCGAACATGTGTTACTGGCCACAGCCACAACCACACACACCAGCTCTGGGGTTTGGGGAGGTTGCCTGAGCAAACAGACATGGGTGTGAATAGGGGCAGAATGTCCACAACGCTTGTGTTAGGATGGGTTCGGCCCTTGACTCTCAAGTCTGACGGGGTATTATGGCGAACAATGGCCATTGAAGAACTATGCACAAAGCCAGGACGAAAACAGTTTCGAAGCTGGGATGGCACCAGTGTTGCATAGAGAAGCACACAAGGGATGGGTGCCTGTGTGCAAGAGACGTTGCTTACCTTGAATGCAGCCCACCATACAGAAGCAGTCTGGCCCTGGCACCCATGGAGTCTTCAACATCAACCAACAGACCTTTGAGTTCGCGACCCGTTTGCCTGGACTTGGATCGCTTTTCCTGATGGCTCATGACACGGCCCTTGACAGTTGGGAGGTCACCCTGCTGGGTCCCCTGTGCCGAAGACCCTGTAGCAACAGTCGAAAATTGTCTTTTTCAAGCGAAAGCATACTCTGTGCACGATGGCCCACGCCTCCTCTTGGCAACACCACTATGAGAAGCTGTTCCATGCTTTGAGCAGATCGTGCACAAGGCTAACAGTGCAACACAACGAGCACTCAGGCGCACACCTGCTGTTGCTATCCCTGCCATGGGAGTACCATGTCTTCCCACTTGCTGCACACCATCCTCCTCCTTGACCCTTACGTCCAAGTGCCTGCCGGCGTGCCCCTGCCCGTCCAGCATCGGCATCCTACCAGCGCGCCAGTCAGACAGTCCCCACGTCTGCTGCGACTGGCTTGGTTCCCTGGCCGGACCGACTTGCTGCAGCGTGTGCCCACTGTATGCTGGCGTGGCGGATTCAGCCACCGCCTGCGATTGGAACTCCCCCACGAGCTCTTGCCCTCCAGCGGATTGATGGGCTGGCGATGCCAGCTGGTTGCAGTCCAAATTCCCGAACTGGGCCCTGATGTGGGGTCTCACGGATCGTGCAGTTCCACTCCCCACCCCAAAGGGACGTGTCGGTGCCAAGGGGCTCTGCTGTCCACTAGCGACAGCCCCTGTGTCCATTCTGTTTCCATGCAATAACTCTCCCATTGGGTGTGCGAGCCTGGCAAGTTCCACGACTGGCTGCACCAAATTGTTGCCCAAGTTTCCAAGTGGTGGTGATGCTCCCGAAGGGTGGGTAATGGAGTTGGGCGGAGCGCCATCAGTAACCGCCAATTTGAACTCGTCAACTGCCATGCCATGCGAGGCCAGACTGCGCAGTATGCGTTCGTACATGTCGCGCAGCCTTGCCACAGGCTGGCTCCCTTCAAGGCAGGAGGGCAAGATCATCAGGTCACACAAAATGATCAGGCGCAGTTGACCATCAGTGTTTAGTCGCACGTTGACAAATGCAGTCAATGAGGCCTCTAACCGGCCATCAGTTGACCGGTCAGACCACCAGCTAATGCTTGGGTTATGTGGCAAAAAGAAGGGTGCTGAACACTTGAGAATGCAGAGTATTGCATGTGCTCAAGACTTCCAACAGCGTGGTGGCGTTCGCTGTCAGCCACTGTGTCGCCAACTGCCTGAGACCAGCACTCGGCCACACTGCTGCACATTGCACCTCCAACAAATACCATAAGCAACAGGATGTCTGTATTGCTGGAGTGAAGTTGGCATCGGGAAGACAAGGAGTGGCAGAGGAGTCACGGATCCCACCAGTTGAAAGCAGATCTCTCAGAGGAGGAATGGCACGTAGACCCCACGATGCACCGTCAGGAGTCTCCCTAACAATGCAGTCCAACAACCCAAGCGCCTGCTTCGCCAAGTGCAGGCGCGTACCGTGCTCGGGTGCACGGGATTGGGTGACGTTGGGGACGATGACTGGGCTCGTCCGAAGGATCTTCTCGACATGCTGTGTCTGAGGCGGTTGGCCGAAGAGGACCATGAGGGAAGCCTGTATACGTCCACCATCCTGAAGGCCACAGGGTGGGAGATGGTAAGCATCGTTGCAGTCAAGTTGCCATGCCCGCAGCAGGACATGATACTGCTAAAGCTGCTTCATGACAGGATTGTGCGCCTCCCCAATCGTCAGAGCTGTCAGAGCTGAATTCCGCAGACGCTATTTCGCCAACGCCGCATGACGAATCCAAGCACTCGCATTTTGCAGGAGCTAGCAGGTGCTGCAGAATTAAATGAGCGTTTGCTTGGCATACAAAGATCAAATGTCTGCACCCACTGTCGACACAAGAGCTCAAAGACACCATCCCATTGGCTGTTTCCAAAACTAACGCATAAGGGGTAACAAAGTTTTTCAACAAAATTAGCCAAACAAGTATACTTGACAATTTAAATAATGAACAAGAATAATGGTAAAATAAGGGGAAAAGGGCAAATCAGATCATGTCTGTGTGTGGCAATTAATATATGGGTGGCAAAGATGGCCGTATTCGCTTTAAAATGCAAGGGTATCATTCCGTCCCCTTTGGCAACTGTTGTCAGAACAGAATATCAGCAAGATCAAGAGTTCCCAACAGCATGGAAACAAAGCTACAATGCAGGAAGGCACTGGCCGAACGTTGGCCACTCTTGATAAAAGCATTCCAGCTGTGCTGATCTACGTATAGCCTGTGAGGAACTCAGAACCACAGGCCAAGCATTCATTGGCCTCAGCAGACAGGATACTATATATAGTATTACGCACAATCCATGGGATTGGCAAGACGGAGTACCTGAGATTGTAGTGGCTTGAATTCGTTCAGCAGGGATGTACTCCGCTCCATCCTGTCAGCTGCGATTCGAAATTCGTCCGTCATCGTGTCGCGTATGCAACCCAGCAGGTCCCTCAGGCAGACAGACAAGACAAGGCTCAAAGCCTTGCTCAGACTCTCCTTGCTTGGAAGCGCTGCCGTCTGCAAGGGGCCATTTCTGCAGCAGCACAGGCCACACACAGTGCTCAGTGCCACCCTGCACTGCTCATACTGGTAAACGAGCCACACGCATGCAGCTCACTCCAGGGAGTCATAACATTTTTTAGTCCTGCGACTGCAACTGGTCAACATTGATTCACAATGCACCATCCCTGCAGCTCGAGGCGTTGATTGGAATAATTCTGTAAATATCGTCTGCTTTGAGAAGCTAATCAGTTCACTCAACTTGGAACAGCACAGAAACTGTGGTAAAGATAGCCGTTTATGTGCACTGCCTCAATCCCAAATCATGGATCACCCCAGTGTACAGGAAAAACGAACATTCTGGAACAAACACTGTCCAACGGAGTTCTGCTTGTCGTCGCCTTGAAGGTGCAAGGGCTCTGCTCTGTTACATGTTGACTAAATTAGCCAAACGGATTCTGACCATGGTCGAGGGGCAGGATTTCCCCATATGCATAATGGTTGTGTTGGAATGTATTCACGATTTGATGATGTGCTGCTTCATGCCTTGACTTTAGGGTGCATCGTGCAGAATGGAAAGGATACAAGTTCCGAGTATGAGATCAGTTCAGTCAATCTGCTTGGCCCGGGGCATACCTTAGAGAAACACTCCCAGATATTTCCAGATCGTTCACACGAGTTGGGGGTGGCCCGATGAGGTCTGGATGCTGCTGGAACAGGTGCGTGAGCAGGTCATAGGCGGCGATCTTGCAACTTCTGGATGGGTCCAGCCTGTGTTCTGGTCTTATGACCCGCATGACGCCACCCAACATGCATGGCAAAAACATCTCAAGGAGCCGTATGTTCTGCAGTCCGGGTGTGGAGAGCAACATTTTTAGGAACTGCAGAGTGTTCACCCCCACCCTGTCCATCACGCACAAGCTGGCATCAGCACATGAGCTTAAACTCACTTGAGCATAAATCTGTTTCAGTGAATTTTCAATGTTGAGAAGGTTTGATGATAAAAATGTTGAAAACCGAGTATTTCCTGGGCGAATCCAAGCATCTCATTCAGAAGAAAAGTAATGCAAGCATATGGGGAGCCAACTCTTGGCCAACTCTCCTGAGGCATTTTCTGTGCGGTGAAAGATTGGTTAACACACTGTAAAAGTACTCACTGCCACATAACAACATATTAACATGTCAGCCATGGAATCAGCAGACAAGTCTGTAATACAATCGAGCTGTTTCATCATGATCTTCAGTCCTGACAGAACTCTTGCCACACATCAGGTCCCATAGCACCTGTCCGCACTTGCCGTGCCATAGGCTGTCCGATCCAGAAAGTGCCACACAAAAGACCTCAAAATGAAATGCAGCAGTCCCACTGCATGGCCCCCAGGATCTTCCTCCTCCCGGCCAGAGTGACCCTCTGCACAACCGCTGCCAACCATGTACTGTCCCCATCCGTGACTGCCCCCCGCATCGCCGAGGACATTGGAGAGCACGTCGGGATCCAGGGCAGTGGCAAATGCCTCGAAGATGGCAGAGTCCACTGGGTTGATGCCCCAAGCTGCCATCGGGACTTCCATGCATGAGGAGAGCAGTATTTGGAGGGGGCGGAGGAGGGGTTGGCTCTGAGGGAGAGCCTCCGGCGCACCCATATTGATGATGGCTGCAAACAGCCTTGTGACATGTGCTGTTGCTCTCTCCTGGCAGCAGCACAGGGAGCCTTGCCATCAAATCTGCCTGCCAACATGTTGTTTCACTGCATTCATGCGGAAACTGCTAAATGATCAGTGATCGCAGCTCAGCAGACGATTTTCTCCTGTTCTGCCACACAATACAGGGCAATTGTGGGACTTTGTATTGATGCACAGCCATTTTTTGGCTGAAACCTACAGACTCTCTGTTGTAGTTTGGTTTGGTGTTTGAGATAGACCAGCTAATAAAGAAACTGCTGTGTCAGGAAGAAGCCTGCAGTGCTCATTGCCACTTAACCAAATCCCAATGCCATTTGCTGCCATCGTCCAAGTCACCACAACACAACACACAGGGGCTACTGCCCAGCTGCACGTGCACACCATCTTTCCAATGAAGATGATGGGTCATACATTGGACACCAGTCTGCAGGGTCGAAAACTAGACTCATCCCTTTGCCAAAAGAGGAGGTCAACTAATGTCCTTGTGCATACAGACAGGCTCACACCACTGAATAAATCGAACATCTGGAGAAACAACCCAGTGAGGATGTGCATTGGTTCTGTGGGCCAAATGGAGGTCCAGCAAAGAAACTATAATCGTGCCTTTCCCGTGCTGTAGCAACTGCCAAGACTTCTACAACGATCAAATCAAGGAGATCGCATGAACGTCCTTGAATGATGCCAGTTGCCATGCAAGGCACACAAGCAACGAACCACAGCAGGACATCCACCAGCACCATTGGCGCATGCCATTCTATGCCATGCAACATTCAAGCATAATCCATGTTCAATGGCTTGAACAGTCCAAAAGCAAATTTACCCTGTAACACCATTGCTGTCACAGGAGCTTGGATAATGTCCGTCCTCCTTAGAAGGTGAAAGTTAAAGGAGCAACAAATGCAGATACAAAAGAGAAGGTTGCAACAGACAGACAGGGAAGGTGGATTCATTGCTTGCTTTCAGAATTAAAATACGTCTGTACAGATACACACATACTTCGAAGTACAATTGAATGTCAATACACCCAAGCATTTGGCACATTCATACCTCAAGCACCTTCCGCACATTTGTGAATGGCCCCAGGGTGTTCTGTGCCCCTTGGGGCCCAAGCCTGAAATATTCGTCCTCCAGGAACCTTATGCTTTCATACACCCAATGAGCACAGCACCCCAGAAATTCGAGCCCCTGAGTGGGCTGCACAAAAGGGGGGCGCGATGGGCTGGAGAAGGCACGGCTAGGCCCCCCTTCCCTCAGCAGAGACAGCAGCATGCCCGTTGCCTGTTGGTGCCAATGGTGGCGGCGCAGGATGGTGGTTGGTGTGCTGTTCTGTCTGAGCTCCCTGTCACGAGCAGATATGACCTAAATGGCACAGGGGAGGCCATCCCTTTGAGTGTGAATGCCAATCTGCAACAAATGCTGCACTTGCACCAGCAAGCCAATGATTGTATTGATGCCCATATTTGCTTAGGCAAAGCAGAAACTGGCAAAGTGGTAAGTGCTGGGTATAGATCAGCCATGTAACTGACTCATGAATGAACTGGTGAACATTACCACTTGTCCGAAATTCCTTTGATCAGCCATGCAGTGCACTGGCCGTGTCTGCATGTTGTAGACACATGTGATTCAAACATGGCATATGAGTGCATGCTATGTGAGAGCCAATTCTAATTTCACTGAAGAAACAGTGAGGCGAGATAATGCATGATGGCAATCATGATTCCCTGGGCCACATCCCCACTTTCTGTCCAGATGCAAGAAATTTTAATCGAAGGAGCAAGAGTCTAATTGCAGTAGGTCACATGGGCAGTGCTGGACGTTCTAGATGCATGCACCGTTGAAATGCTGCCCATTGAGTGACCTCTGCCTCTCTACTAAACAATTATTGGGCTCAGATGCTGAAGGAAGAACAATTGCTGTGACAGCCTGCGATGCAGCAGCCCTGCTGCAGTTGAGCCCTGAACAGTGTCTGCTTTGGTGATTCCCTGCACACAAGTTGTGTGTGAACCTATGTTCAATGTGCGTGGCTTGCTCCCGTGGGAAAATGCACCCATTCAAAATGTGGAAGTTTGCAATGCAGTAGGCTGCTTGCCTTGTCGAGTCGGTCACACAGCAAAGGCAGATGGCCCCCCATCGCCTCGCTGCTCCTTAGCTGGGCAGCCACTCTTTCTAATAAACCTGCACAGACATCAAATCAGAAGTTATTTCATCCACAAAAACACAACAATTGTTTTCCGTGTCAGTATTCTATTCGTGTTAGGAAGATGTGCGGCAGATGAGTGCAGTAGAGAACAACTTGCTTGCCGCAAAGAAGAACTGGCTGGCCTGACTTGTGTGCCACTCTGTACAGCTGTGTGATTCGGTGTGGCAAATTCTTTTGGCAGCTTCTTCCCTCTACATGAGAAGTGAGCAGGCAAATGCATGGGCGCAAAAATGTGCTGTCTCAACACCAAAGCGTTTTGCCCGTTTCCTCGACTGAACAGACGCAAGCACTGTGGTGTGGCACAGAAAGCAGCAAGGAGCCTCTCAAACCTGCTCCAGTTGTGCACATGCAAAAGAAACTCGGAAAATGTTTTGCTACTGCGGGAGACACTCGTTGAGAAACATGTTGCCCTAACTTTAAAGGGCACGCGTGCACAGGGGAGCAATGCAGGTTCCAGTGTGCACTCTTCAGCAGCGAGGATATCAATCCAGTCGTTCTAGAGTAAGTGTTTGTATTTTATTATTTTCGAAGGCACTGACTAACATCAACGAATTGCCCGAGTGAACTTGAGAAATGAAACAGGCTGCACCAGGTTGTTGTCAGGTTGACAAGCAGAAAATCTCCACCAGACCTCGACGGGCCTCCATGCACCCATCTCCCAGCAGCTCCTCCAGGACCCTCACCCCCTCAAAGGCGCCTGCAGTACATGGCTGCATTGCCAGGACAGCGGTGAAATGTGCAAAGCAAAGCTGTCCTCCAAAATCAAACGACGACTTCAGCCATATGCGGAGCAGGTCTGGTGTGGCAGTGGCAGGCACAGCCTCTTGTGGCAGGTGTTCGAGCACACCCGCCAGAAAGAGAAGCGCAAAACAGCGCTGGCCAACGCTGGCATTCTCCCAGAATGCATCGCAGCCATAGGGCTTGAATGCTTGCTGCTCTACAAATGAGTATGAGGCCCCCCCTGTCTGGACGATGAGGGCCACCGCCCGTGACAGGACTTCGATCTTCATCGAGATGATCTGCAGTGCCAAGACAAACCAATTATGATCCCAAACCAGTAACACATCGACAGCCTGTTGTGTATGTTGACATCAGACCTTTCGTCAACAGTCCCTGATGGCGACTGTATGCACATACAGGACAAAGCTGATTTTGCAGCGCAAGGCGGTTGGAAACATTGCCTTGACAACATGCCTTCATGATATTAGTTATGGTCAGTGTTTGTGCAAAATAGATTGTCCACCTGACTGTCCCTGGATGCGGGCTTGGAGGCATCATCGCAGTCACCTTGTCTGCCCGTCCGGCCAGGGAAGTGCATCACAACAAGGGCTTCCAGGGTCTGCAGCACTTCAGGAGTGAACCTGGTGGCCAGATGGCGCTTGAATAAGGAGGAATTCTGGGCATCGCACAGTGCACAACAAATGTTGGTGTTGGGTGCTGGATCCTGAGTTTGGAGCCTTCTGCATCATACTCCACACTGTGAAATAAAGTCATGCCTCACCCTTTTGGTGGGTGTTCCATTGCACCTCAAGTATGGGCACTTGTCAACACTGAATCGGGCCACCAGCTTTTTGGAATGCAACAAAGCTTAATTCAGTTGCTGATGGATGTTGTACTTGCATGTCTAAAACGGATGTTGACTGTAAATGTGTGTGATGATGTACGTCAGTGGCAGGACAAGTGGATGGATGTGAAACGAATGGATCACAATGAACAGTGAGATGATCACCTGCAGCGCCTCCACTGCCATGAATAGAAAAGCGGCACTTTGTGCTCGTGTGCTGCACCACATTGGGACCCACAGCAAGTTGACAATTGTGGGCCCATTCGGGAATGCGATTCGTTTGAAGGACACATCGCAGTTTCACTGGCATGGCATGCGTATGGGCACAGTACAGCCATGTAAACACACAATTGTGTTGAGCTCCCAGGCCTGTTTGGCAACAACACCAAGAGTTGAGAGGCCAAGCTGGTTGACTGTGCGTAGGACAGCCTTACTACAAGAGGCACCCCAAGCACATCCGTGCTAATTTTGAGAAGGTTGCTGCCTCCATCGCACTCCAGGTGCTTGGGCAATGTCTTGTAAAACATGTGGCTAATGTAATGAAAGCAAAGCTCTTACATTGTTTGCTTCAATCTGCTGCCACTCCTTGCAACCTGACAGTGCAGCTGATGTTGATTTCAACAACAAAGGAATAAAACAATTTATGGAATCGATTTAAATGCAACAATGATTGACTTCATCTGCAAACATGTTCAATTCATAGGGGAAAGCGCATTCTTTCTGGGATTTCATCCAAGATTTTGACTCAGTTAAGTTGCGTGCCTTGGCAGCCACCCCAAGAATATTGTGGGTGATGGGCACCACTCACTTCGCTGTGCGTGGCCATGGCGGTGGACAGTCGGATATTGAGGACTGCCAGAGCATTGGACTGAACAACCGGTTCAAAGGTCGTGTTCATCTGGAGCAGCTTCATCAGTGGCTGGCCAATGAAAACCAGCTCACCGCCACCCTGGCGAGCAGCAGGAGACAGCGAACACAGCACACGCTGCATGTGCATGAGCACAAGGACGATGAGGTCTTGGTCACCCCTCTGCATGGTGTTGAGGAAGGTGAGGTACTCATCGTACAGAGGGAACCAGTGGGGACGCCATGGCAGGTCGCTAGCGTTAAGAGGATTGGCCCTGCAGGTGTTGAACACCACTGATGTTATTAAAATTGAGAATGGTTGTTTCGAATTCTCAAGGACTATTGCTAACATGAACGCAATAGGAAAAGCAAGAATGGTGAGAAATTGTGGCATGCACAAAGGAGTGAGCGGGGATGTGTTTCAGAACACGCAGAAGAGATGGAGCTTCAACTAAAAATTACAAATATTGTTTTTGGGAGCACCAGGCCATGCTGCAACTTCCTCATGGCAATCATGGGTTATCAATCATTCCTCTGGTTGACGTTCTGGGGTTTGGAATGTTGCCAAGCATTGTGAGGCCGCTAGAAATGGAGGCTGTCTGGCTAACTTAGTTCAGCAGGCTTGTAGAATGACCAGTGTATCATATTTTCATGTTGGTTCTAGGATATCAATCATCGCTGCAGTGAATTGGGACAGACAGCACAATTCCCAAGGCGTACTTATTCTGCTTCTGTCTGACTCCAAACATATTGTGCCATGCACAGGCATCCATTGCCATCCTACTCAACAGTCAAAACAATTTAAAAAATGGGCAGTGGAGACTCAGCGCAGATGCACCTGCAGTGAATCGGGGACCTCAGAACAGCTGCGATGCGTTCATGCTCGTCGATGAGTGCCCCCAGCAGGTCATTGATGCTCTTGGCCACTTCGGTGACGTCCATCCCCCGCTGGCGCATCGCATCCAGCAGCCTGAACGCCCCACACAGCAGGATGGCCCTTGCCTGCAGGTCGCTGCTTCTGAAGTCCAAGAAGAGCTCCCCGCCAAACAGCAGGCGCACCACGCTGTACAGCACGTCCTCCTGGGGCAAGGTCTGCACCAGGAGTAGCAGGAACTGCACGGCCAGGCGTAAAGTGTCGTGGCTGGTGTTGCCTGCGGACATTCGCACCGGAATTTTCATGCAATTCGCAGCAGTGCATCACTTCGTTCATTCACAGGCAGCTCAGTACATCCTGCAATCTGCTAGCACTCAGCTGCAATGACTTCATCACTCACATAATTTATGTGGTAAAATTAACATGATTCGATTCCATCGAATACTATTCGATTCTGTGCTCAATATTGAGAGTATTTTTTAATCACCTTGGGCATTGCAGAAACAAGGGATTCATTGGTTCCAGGATGACAAGCTTGTGTTGCAGAATGTGTGACTGGAGATGCACACAGTGGCACATAGTGTGTTTGTGGAAGGTGGTGGTTGCACAAGTAACTGCTGGAACTGGCACAAGCGATGCTCTGTCCATAGCGAGGTATTCCATGCTTGAGATTTCGGGACATCATCGTGGTCACCTATCTGCTGTTTAGGGAGTGAGCACACCAAAGGGGCAAGTAACAGATCCCATCATCACATTTGCGCTTGTGTGGATGTGATGAAATGGTGGCATTTCACCGGTAACACTACAGCAAGCGCTGATCACAGTCACAGGTGCTGCTTCTCGACAATGTTTCTGTTCTGTTTCTCCAGCAACAGGAACTGGTCTGGAATCTGTCTGTGTGTCAGACATGGAATGCTGCCTGTCGTTGCCGGGAGCACAAATGGCAGCATCAAAGCATCTGTTGAGTGAGGATGGAATGCACATCAGGCTGTTGGATTTCAGAAGGCAGGCAGGCAATGGACATTGTTGTTGTGCTGCTTGTCTGAGGCAGACGACAGGAAGATTCGCTCTCCTGGGGCCACAGGTCTGACAACTGCAAACAAGGAAATTGCAAAGCATGCCATATCAATCAGGCACTGGGGCAGGGAAAATTCAACAGCTGAATCATGCAATGGTGGGGACTCTGCACTGGGTGAGAATCTCCTCCATTGTAGTTGCGACGTTCAACGCTGCCAGACTATAGTAGCTTCAATTGTCCAAGGGAACCTGGAAAGCTGGGCTGTTTCGTCTTTATACATTGCCATGGATGGTGCTGTCAGCTTGCTTAGTGAAATTACCTCTCCTGCTCGCATTTTTTGTCACAGCTGATTATTGGATGGGCCTAGGAACAGCATGTTGAATATTCCCTCCGTTTTGTGTTAAAGAAAGTCCCGTTCTGGAATGAGCATTTCTTTCCATGCTTGGACGATTGCTGCGCACCCAGTACTGAGCAGGCATTGTGCTAATGTAATGTATCAATGCAACCACGTTCACCCGGTCATGCAACATCCTCATGCTGCAAATGCCCCAAGGAATCTGGCGTGTGCTGTCTCGATCTGCTCTGTGCTCCCATGTTGTGTTGTTTCATGCTGCATGCACGTGTGTGTGCAGAATTCTTTGGCCATTGTCCTTGCCTGTGTGCTCGATGCACACCTTTTGCAGGAAGGGGAACAAAAAACGCAGCTGGTTGTCACATACACCGACCATGGTGAGCTTGGCGGCAAGATCTTGGCTGTTCTTCTTGGGAAATGATGTCCCAACAAGTGAACGCACACCTCTTGGAGACACTGCAGACACCACCATCGACTCGTCCAGCTGATCGGTGACAACCTCCAGCAGCTGGCGCAGCACGTTGCAGACGCAAGAGTACATCTCTTCCATCCCCTCCCCACTGTCCATCTGCATGCGGAGCATATCCTGGCATTCCTCCGCCTCCTCGAGAAGTTCCAGGAAGACTCCCTGACCCTGTGGACACTGCACCGGCGGGGGCGCCCAGCTGACTGCCGCCAACGTGGCCAGGAACGCGTCCAGTGAACCCGTCCCTGTTTGCACAAGCGGAGCTGATGATTCGGGACCAATCCATTGCACTGGCAGCACCCAGCCTCGTTTTGGCCGATTGGATGTGTGTGCTCAGAAGATGCACACGGGTTACTGTCGTCCAGCAACTGAGAATAATGGCGTCAAAGGGCCACTGCGCAGTACAACGGTTCCTGAAAACAGCGTTTGAGTCTCTTTCCACACCAGAAAGCGCTGCTGCTGATGTCTCTGAACTCTATAACGCAAGGGCCACAGCAAAAGCGCAGAGTCCAGAAGCACGGGCACAGATTGGCAGATGCTCACGACGCCCTGTAATTCAGGACTCCACCGCCATCCAGAGACTGGCTTCACAAACGGAATGGAGCACGTCATCTACTGGGCTCCCGACTCCCGTGAAAAAATCACTCGCGAGACGCAGCTCCCTGGCGCAGAAGGCGGCTTCAAGGGCGGCTCACCGCGATCCCGCAGCCGCGTGGCGGCCTGGACCAGCGCTTCCCGGGCCTCGTGCACCGCGCTCCCATCCCCGCCGGCCTTCCCGTCGTCCGCCGCCTCCCCCAGCCGCCTGTCAAGCTCGAACAGCCCGGCGCCGATGCCCAGGCGAACGAGCGGGGCCACGGCCGCCTCGCTCGGCGGAGGGGGGAACTCGGATCGCACGATGCCGGGCTGGGAGCCCCACCTGCGTTGGGGCAAGATTCGTCAAAAAGAGAGAAAGAAACAGGTCGCAGAAAGGGCATTCTCTCCTAAGCAAGTGTATGCGAGACTCTTTCCATGCTGTGTGCCTGCGTCTGGGGCATGTGCCGCGGGTCAGTTCCCGGGTGCCGAAGCTCAGAGGCAAGTTTTGGTCGAGGATGAGAATCAGTTGTGAAGGCATGCGGCCCGGCGTTCCCCTGCTGGATGAATTCCACTGATCGCGTTTGCCCGCGCACGAAGGTGTTGAAGGGCGCCCAGCGCTGTTTGAATTGCTCGTCTGATTGCCTGCCCCTCCCCCCCCTACCCCTGTTCTGGTCTGCGCCGACCAACCTCCGCGACTGATATTCGAGAAGCTATCTCATGGGCACACCGGCGTCCGCTTTTTGTTTGTCCCCATCCTGGGCGAGTCGGCAGGAGGTGCACCGGGGGAGGCAAAGGGGCCTGGAAGTCGCCGATGGCCGCGTCCAGGCATTGGCCGGCGGAAGCGTCGGTCTGCGCCCCGGCTTGACGGGATGCTGGCGACGCCGCTAAAGGAGGTCACCGATTTATGGATGCGTCGATTGCGAGCGTCGCACGGAGCGTGTCGCTGCACCGCTAGGAGCTGACGGACTCGGCGACCTGGCTACCAAACGTCGGCAAAGCTTCCGCCGCGGATCTACCTTTGCTGTTGAAGATTCATTCTTCCTCCGACGGCCGTCCAGCTGCGCGCCCGACCCGTTCAAAGGACGGGGACTGGGCCGCAGGGTGGCGATCCGCCCACTGGGGCGATCGCGTGTTGGCTTGGCGCCAAATTTGCAAAGTGCCAGAAACTCCTGGTCGGTGGTGGCGTCGTATTTTTTGGGCGAAACCGTCGACGGGGTGTGACAGTAGAAAAAAAAAACACTGGCGCGGTGAAGGGAAGGCGATTGCCCTGGCGGTGAAGGTCGGATGAGACGGCTTGGAGGGCTGCACAGACTTGTACCACAGGGCGGATTCTGCAGGCTGGACTCAGGAGCGGTCCCGGGGGCTGCGGTTGTGAAAAGGGATGCCCCATCTGGACGTTAGACTAGATGGCATGCTTTACACCGCAGGCGTCTCCAATGTGGCGCCGTTGTCAACGGTGAATGGCGTGTTTCAAGCTTGGGTCAAATGTCCGTCTGCTCCCACACCTACCGACAGCCACAGAGGAAAAGAAGAGAGGTAACCGCAAACCACTAATAGCGGCCAAGAAACCTTCCAGAAAAGGGAAAAAAAAGGTCAAGAATTAGCCCCCACGTGAAATAAGCATCTGTCCACAACAGAAAGGCAAAAGCACAGCTCATGAACTCACGGTATGAAGTCCAGCTCAACGTAGAACCAGCATGAAGGACAAAAAGAAGCAAAGTCCAGAGCCGGACTTTGCCTACTCCCAACCGCGTCAAACCCGGGGGTGCCACTCCTTGCCGGTCCCAAGCATTTTTGAGCATGGCCCAGGAATCCAATCAGCCCCACAAACCCTTCGGTACTACTGCTACGATTCTCCCGGCCATCAAACGTGCACAAAATGGGTGAAGGATGACCATCCCTTCGACAAGATTGCCGCTCCTTGCGAAGGCGTTGTGGACACGGTGCTGCGCGGGGTCCAGAGGAATTCGTGCTGGCCGACTGTTGGTGCCAATGGTCGACGCGGTTTTCGGTTGCGTTGTTCCAGCAAAGTGTTCGTAAATCTGCGTGCAACGTGGGTGCACATCTTCTCACATATTTATGCATAAACACATAAACGTGAGTAAAGCGCCTCAGGCGCTCATGACAGAAAACCTTGGAGCGGGTTGGCATCCACCCGCGCACCGGCGGGAATGCGCCCCATGGCGCTGTCCAGCTCAAGCAACCCCCAATCCAGAAGATCGGGGTCCTCTCCCTGAGGCCACCCAGGAGGAATACGAGCAAACCCGTTCCTGGTGCCGTTGTACCTGGTGCGGTGTCCCCGTCCGATGGCCCTCCCTCTTTATGCAGCCCGCTCACAGGCCCTGCACACCCTTTGACACCACGTGTAAGCTCCCCCCCGCATGTGTCCTGTCCTCTCGGCAGCTCCCGCAGGTCAGCGTTTGCTGCCATGACGAGAGGTGATGACACCATTAGATGCCACCGTGGCGACGCCACCCGCCCATTTGAGCCATCTAATCCAGCCGAAATGCGAATAACGCGGACCAACAGGTCGCATTACCGGTGCACAACCGCTCCGCCCCGGTACTAAACGCAGGCCTGAACACTCCTGGGGCAGTCGCCTGTGCGCTCCCCCAGGCCTCAGCCCGCGCCCTCCACTCCCCGCCAATTGCCGCAAGCCCTGCTGCGAGGCTTTTGGCTCGCCGAAAGCCCTCCCGATGGTCTCCGAAAACGGTTCCACCGCCACAAAGCCGGCCTCAGCGCAGATCGACGATGGCCAGAGAGTCATGAGGTGAGCGGATGCGAGATGCCTCGCCCGCGGCGACGGCAGTCCGTTGAATTGGCCGTCGATCTTTTGCCCTGGCCGCGCGCTGACGGTCGAAATGGATAGCGCGCGCAGGGCGGTCCAGCGAGACTATGTTTCGGACCCGGGCCTAGCCCACGGGCGGCCGGAATGGTTCTGGACGGGCAGGGCGCCTGACGCGCCGACGCCGGGGGTGCTGGCCGACGGGACGATGACGTCGATCAGGATGCCCAACCTCAACGAGTGTACCAAGCAGGGCGTGCTGGACTACTTCGACAACACGTGGTGCCTGACCGAGGTGCTGTTCTCCTCGCTGCAAGGTGCGCCCAGTACTTAGGGTTCGGCGCGGGATGGCCAGGCGGGCTGGACGGATCCCCGGGTGGGCGGCTCGGAACCTAGGCGCAGATCTTCGACGGGCCGCCCGGAGCCTTCGACCCGCTCCTGCCGCGGCTCATCGCCTCGATGCGGCGATGCACGGCGCGTCGATCACCGGATCGCGGATGCTGGTGTGAGACCCGTCGGCGCTGTCATGGCGCGAGTTGAGGGGGTCGGCGCGGCCGCCCGTCGCCGCTATCTGCGACAGGAGGGGCGCGGAGCGCGTTTCCGGCGTTTTCGCCGCGATCCCGGCATTGTCTGACGGCTTGGATGGCCGCCCCGCGTCATGATGTTGCGGGATCTGGCAATGCGCCCATTGCTCACAGGTGGCGTTCCGGCCCGCAGGTGAGGAGGCCTTCTACCGCCTGCCGTACCACAACCTGCGCCACCCCATGATCTTTTACTACGGCCACCCTGCGGCCCTGTACATCAACAAGGTGAGCCTGTCGTGCGCCTCCTGTTTGGCGTGCGCACTACCATCCCGTTTTCATGCTTTTGCGCCGTCGCCGACGCGACGGCGCCTCGCGCGGCGGGCGAGCGTTGCCGGCGGCTGGTGGTCGTGATTGTGGATGTTTGTCTGCCAGCTGCGAGTGGCGGGCCTGCTGAAGGATCCCGTCAACACTTACTACGAACACATTTTCGAGACTGGTGCGCACCCCACCTCCTGCTGTTTCCGCCCCCTAGACCGATCCTCTTCGGATTTGTGAGGGACGGTTGGCCTGAGGCGGTTGGGGCGATGCAGGTGTGGACGAGATGTCGTGGGATGACATGTCGAAGAACGAAATGGAATGGCCTCCCGTTGCAGAGGTAGGCGGCCTTGCAGAGAATATCGCTGGGTCACCATTGCCGGCCAGCGACAGCCGAACCACCCTGGCGGTGTTTCTCACTTGCTTATTCGTCCCAACTTCTTTCTGTCATTGCCATTCATGGCATCCTCTGCAGCCCTTGAACAGTTTTGCATCTTCTTCAGCTGGAGAGTTCGTTGTAATCTTGCCCAGGAGGGTGCTGGCCGTTGTGCTGCATGTCTACCTCTTTGTCCAGACAATCATGTTGTTTTTAGTTGCTGCATAAATGTAGCCCTGTGGCGCCGCACCTTTTGACAGTGTCCCTGTGGCGCTCTATGCAGGTCACGGAATATCGCAGGAAGGTGTACAGAATAGTTCATAGAGTTATAGAGGACTGGCCCTTCGAGACACCGACTTCGTGGGTGAGTACATGTGTCTGGTTACCCATGCTGCGATTGCCTTTGTGTCTGTTTTGGCGGTTTGGGACTTTCTCATCGCAAATCTTCTCTCGATCTGTACAACCTTATGGAACGAAAGAGAATGTGACTGCCTTGGTGTCCAAGGCGCTGATCAGGCTTGTGGCTGTTGACATGGAGTGACTCCAAGGCAGAAACGGTTGTGCGGCTGTGCTTCTGTTGAATTGTGGTGGTTTCTGCAGGAATGTCCTATGTGGTCAGTCTTCATGGGCATGGAGCATGAGCGCATCCATTTAGAGACTTCCTCAATGTTGTTGAGGGAGCTGCCCTTGCGCCTGCTGAAGAGGCCACAAGCGTGGCCTGCCTACCACCCCGCTCTGATGGACTCTGCCAACAGGAAGGTGTGCCACAGTCTTTTTGATCAAAGACATTGCCAACACTGTTCCTTTTCTCTTGCAGAAGGTCAGTCTGTTGCCCCGGGTCACTGTGGCCTGGCTCTGTTTTAAGTTATAATTCCTCTGCCCAAGTTTTGTTGTCGTCTATTTGAAAGACAAAATAAGCTACAAGCACGACCTCAAAATTTCAAAACAAGTTCAAAATCGGAAAGAATGGGTTCCAAAACTCTTAGCCAATTTTCAAGAAGAAAAAGTGAGACACGGCCCCTTTGAGCGTCAGGCGAAAGGTACGTTTTGGTCATTTTCGACCCCAAATATCGAGCTTTATTAAGTTAAAAGACGCTTGATACAAAGTACTGCCAAATCCTCAATACTTAGTGGATTGACTTGAAGTTTTAATTGTATACTCCAAACGTACAAGCACAACTTTTGGTGGAATTTCATTGAAAAGGGATGTCAGTGTGATAGAGAAGTAATGCCCCAAAGTCATAGAAGACAACTAATCTTGGACGGAGGAAGTAAATCCAGTATGACTCTTAGCTTGTGCTAAAAACCCTTATTGAATTTTGCCTTTGAAAGATAAAACGGTGTCCTTGCACTTTGAATGCCATGAGAGTAATGTAGACATAGCGAAACTTTCAACTGTCCATCGTCCATTCGTTTATTCCCTCACCACCTGTCTGAGCCCTAGTACAGATCGCCGGGAGTATTTGCCCCTCGTATACTGCATGCATGGGCTTTTTCTTTTATGTTATGATTGCAGTGCCCAACTTGCCTGTTCCCTTCTTGGTGTGGCAGTCGCCTGTGAACAAGTTCATCGAGTGCCCCACTGGGGATGTGACCTTGGGGAAGGCACATGACTGGCCGACGTTCGGGTGGGACAATGAGTACGGCCAGCGCGAGTTTTGCGTGAAGGACTTTTCAGCAACGGCATTGCTTATAAGCAATGGCGAATTTTTGGAATTTGTTCGAGAGGGCGGCTACAGCACGTCCTCCTATTGGTCTGAGCAAGGCTGGAAGTGGAGATCGTTCAGAAACGCAAAGTGGCCAACATTCTGGGAGCCAGTGGGACCAGCAGGACTGCATCAGTACATGGTGAGCTGCCATTATTGCTCAGTCACACCTCAGTATCTGAAATGTGCTGGGAACCCAATGCTGCCACCTGTGCTGTTGTTTTCCTGAAGTGCCATCCTTTTCACATCTGCTTGATAACACTTCCGTTGATGATTTCTCTTTTGGCATGCTGTCCTCTGCTTGTATGGTGCAGCCCATTTTATCCCTTGCTTTCGCTGCTGCAAGCAGTCATGGATGGTCATCTGACCAAATCTGACCAAGCCTAACTTATTGTGTGCCGTGCCCAGCTTCGCCTTCTGTTCGAAACTGTCGAGTTGCCGCTGGCCGCACCAGCCGTTGTTAATCACCACGAGGCGAAGGCCTACTGCGGCTGGCTGTCAGCCAAAGAGGGCCTGACAGGACATGCTGCCTATCGCCTCCTGACTGAACCAGAGTACTACAGATTGCTTGAGGTCGCGAAACGAGACAGCGTGGGTCGCATAGCAGAGGATCCAGTCATGGAGCAGAGCGGAGATGAGATGAGGCAGACCCGTAATGTCAACCTGGCCTATGGGGCCGAAAGCCCTGTGGACGCCTTTGCTCCAACCAAGATGGGCTTCCATGATGTGTCAGGCAATGTGTGGCAGGTGGGTCCTGAGGCACCTGAAGTATGAGATCAGAATGTGTGCCACAGCAGCTGGGTGCATGGACACAATGTGCAGTTGCTGTTTTCTGTTGTATTGCTGGAACTCTAGTGCTATTGAGGGACATCATACAGCCAGAGTTTGGTTGACTGCTGGGGGGTCCCTGTGCAAAACATGGATAAAAGACCTTTTGGGTGTACAGCCTGCCTGGCATTGGTGGGTTGAGCCAGTGTGCTGACTGTCAATAGGGCGGCCTGAGTGCACAGCAGATGCGCTGCCTGTCAGCTTGCACGCTGACTGGGACCTGGAAAGAATCGTTTTAAGCAGCTGGCAGTTTCAGAACTGTGCTTCAGCAGGGCATAACTGAATTCCAAATCTGGTGCCACAGTGGTGTGAGGACAACTTTGCTGCTCTGCCCAACAGCTGGGGAGTGCATACAATGTACGACGACTTCAGCACTCCCTGCTACGACGGCCAACACAACATTATCCAGGGTGGCTCATTCATCAGCACAGGCGACTTGGCCAGCTTTTTCGCTCGGTACCACTTCCGTCCACATTTTTTTCAGCACGCGGGATTCAGGGTTGTCAAGGGGAATGGGCCACCACAGATGTCGCACATCGACTCACCTCCTCCACATGTGAGTGTGCTCCCGATACCCCCTGGCAGCTGGCATTGTTGCCTGTGGTACTCTGTTTGAGAGCTTGACAGTGGCTCAAGCGTTGCTCTAAAAATGCTGTTCGCTGGCTTCCACTTGTGCTGCCGTGCATCCTTCCTGCACCAAAGACCTGTAACCCCATCAGCAGTGAGGTTTGCACCTCACCCTTCTTGGAGACTTCAGGCCGTGCGTGCAACAATTGTGCCCCAGAAAGTTGATTTGCAGCTGCTGTTCCAAGTTGCAAGTGGGTGTGCGATGCTAGCGGCCATTGGCTGGTAAAACATCCCAGCAAACGGGATTCTGACTATGCAGGTTGGGAATTGGAATCCAACAAGCACCCCTGTGGCTGACGGGGACACTGGCAAAGATGAGCTGCTGGGCCGCGAGGTGTTGACTCATTTCGTCGATGAGGTGCGCGGCAGGCCCCTGGGCACCCAGCTGCAGGCACACAGGGGTGCGTTTGCACGGGAGTATGTGCGGGAGGTGCTGGAGGGCACTGACGTTAAGACAGGCAGCGCCCTTGAGATCGGGTGCTCAGTGGGGGCGGTGTGCTTCGAGCTTGCCAGACACTTCAAGCAGGTTGTTGGGCTGGATCTGGAGGGGGAGCACGTTCAGGTGGCCAAGAAGCTGCAGCAGGATGATGAGATCACGGTTGTCAGGAAGGTAGGTGCTGTTGCAACAATGGCAGGTGCACATACGAATTTGTAGGTGTGGATGATCATGCATCCTGTGAGACCAGCACGCACAAGTTTAGAGCAGTGCATGTGTAGAGCAGTGACTTGGCATTGTTCGACCTCAAAACATTGCATGGCGATGCAATCCTGAAAAGATTGACAGCATCAAAGAGAAGAGAAGTTGAATGCCAAAGAAGAGAAGTACTTGGGGGGGGGGGGGGGGGGGGGAGCTGGACGTGTTAGTGTGGTTGCAAGTACTCTGGTTGTAGAAAGTGCGACAGCATCCGGATACCTGCCCGCAGCCCTGAGGTTAGCAAGTTGATTGCTTTGCTGCAGCTCACAGAAACCCAAGGCTGCACAAGCCTGTGGTCTTTGCACCTTGGCAGTACTCCTTCAGAATCATGGCCCTCTCCCTGTTCCCATCTTTACCTGCAATACGCTGCCTCACATTCATCGAGTCCAGGTGCCATCCAGTCCCAACAGAAGCGATCTGGTGTCCCCCGGCTATTGCACTGCAGGTGGAGGGCAAGGTTACTGACACCGTTCGTGTGAAGCTCCCGCTGAAGCGCGACATCAAATCTCGCGTCGTTTTCCGCCACATGGACCCCTGTGGCATCGCCCCAGACATCGGCGAATTCGACGTGGTGCTGATCACCAACATCCTGGAGCGCATCGCGAGCCCCAAGGCGCCCCTGCTGCGCATGGGCGGGGCGTGCCCCATCGTGAAGCGGGGCGGCGTCGTTGTGGTGGCCTCCACGTGCGACTGGAAGGAGAGGGTGTCCAGCAGCCAGCTGTGGCTCAGCGGCACTGAGGACCAGAATGGGGAGAAGGTGAAAGGACTTTGTTCTTCGGCGTGCTTCATTTGCTTTGATTTCTTTTTGCTTCGTTCATTTTTAGGTTTCCTTATTTTCTTCTGCTTGCTTTTCTATCCTATCCATGAGTGCACAGCCACTGACGGCTTCATTTTTTTTGTTGTTTTTGCTTCTTTATTTTGTTCAGTTTATTACTTCCTTTGTTTCGACGACGTTTATTATTCCTTCAATGGAAGCCCACCACCACCACCTTTTCAGGCGAATGTACGACTGGTGCCACGCTTTAGCGTCAAAGCAGCATGAGCTGCTGCTGCTGCTGCTGCTGCTGTTGCTGGCTTTGTGTTGCTAGGTTTTACCACATCACCGATGCATATTTTGTACAATATAGTTTGCGGTGGGTGGGCGTGATAGGGCGTGGTATAGGGTGTGGATAGTGGGCGTGGTAGCCTCATGCTGTGTTTTCGTCCCTGCAGTTGCTGTCAGCGTGAACGCACCAGGAGGCAGTGGCACCTTGTGCTGGGTACTGTGGTCCTACTTCTTGTTGTTGCCTTCGCCGTCGTTGCTGACACTGACTGCGTTGCTGTGCAGAAGCAGCTCTCGTCCTCCCTCCAAGCTGCGCTTGGCGACGAGTTCAAGCTCATGAAAGAGACCGACATCCCCCTCCTGGTTCCGGAGCAGGGGCGCAAGTACCAGCTGTACATGTCCAACGTCACTATTTGGAAGTACGGGAGCGCGTAGATCTGACATGGCCGTTTTGTGCCCCCAGTGCCGTTCGGAGTTTTGTCAAGCCGCCCCATACAATTCATTCGGTTGGTAATGCATCACCTTGTGCGTGTGCGTTTTGAAGGTATAGCAAGTTGGGAATCCACTGGGCAACGCTTGGGGTACCGATTATTTGTTGCAGCGTGGTTTCGGTTGGGTGGGGCTGTAGCAGGGGGCCGTCCTCCTCTGCATCGTGTGGGGCTCAGTGTCAGGTTTGTGGCGCGCGGCAGATCTTGTGTAACTGCCGTGTTGCTGGTCTTTGGGTGTGTTTTTCTGCGTGACCGTACAAATGCGCCACACAGGGGCGTGAAATTCGGTCGATGCTGATAGCTGCAAATGTGCAACGGGGAATGGACCAATTTGCCAGCGAAACCTCGTGACCTGGAGCTCTACCATTCCTGTCCAGTGAGTCGCGACTGCATTCACAATGGTGCATCCGGTGCGTTGCTTTCAGCCAGTCCTGAAAACTGGCCCACAAGTATGGGGAGGGGCGCGGCTGCGGGCAAAATGGAAAAACTCAAGCATTGCTGCTCTTCCGAAACCGAAGATGTGCTGGTGTGTCCACACACGAGGCCTGCCATGATCGCCCGCCAAATGCAAGCCATTTCTCTACATGAACCCTGCCAACAACGCGTGGATGCAGTATCCATGCTCGCTCCCGCCTGGAGCAGCAGCGTTCAGAGTCGCATGCGGTCGCGCCACACCTTCCTCGCCCGTGCCCACCCTGGGCTTACATGGTGAATTGCCGGTTCAAGCACACCGTTCTCGAAAGCCACTCTAGCTTTACCCCAACCCCCTGAGGTTTCTCACACTGCCGTTAACGCTATCTCAGCCCCACACTCCATCCCAGATCCATCCAGATTCTGGACTCCAGACATCCATCAAACGCAACCATTCACACGCCCCAGCCCTCCAATCAGAGCTACAACCGCCCGTTGCGAACTGCCCCCCACCCCACCCCCGTTTTGAACACTTCTATTCCCCCGTTCAAAAACTTCTATTCCCGGGGACAGTCCTCCCGCGCCACGGTGGCCTCTATGTCTCCGTGCGGCTCGCTGGTCGCCACGTAGACGTCGTTCTCGAACGCCTCGCAGGTGACGGGCTTGCAGGGCAGGAAGTGGATGTTGGGCATCCGCAGCTTCACGCTCTTCACGCACTCCTCGCCGTCCAGCGCCGCCTTGGCCATCTGGTACAGCGTGAACTGCACGGAGGGGCTGTACACGCCGCCCTCGGGCGGGCCGAAGAACGCGCCCAGCAGCGCGGCCCTGACGCCTTGGTAGGCGTCGTCGAAGGAGGGGGGCGGGGAGGAGTAGGCCCAGGACGCCGTCAGGCTGGTGGCCAGGATGCGGTCCGTGGTGTCCGGCAGGGTCGTGAACTCGTCGTGGACGTAGCCCACGAAGCCAGACTGCGTCGTCTTCAGGACCTTGAGGCCCTTGATGCCTGCGCGGGCGAATGGCGATTGGTAATGGCGATTGGCGGAATGGGTTGCGACTCGCGCGAGGTGATGGCGGATGCGACCCGCCCATTGGCTCAGGAATGGGGGTCTGGTGGGGCGTCTGCCCGATCGGGGGGTTTTGTGTGTTTGTTCGTCTGCATTTTCTTTGCAGTTTCAATTCTGCCTCTGTGCCTAAAACTGCTGAAACTCGGTCGTCGGCAATGTGTCTAGTTTGAAGGGTGACACTGTGAATACATGGTCACGCTCGACGCTGAACTGATGCTAAAGAGAGACCCCCACCCCCAGTAGTAGCATCGCCTTGGAACAGTTTTAGCCATGGTCCTTGAAATTGCAGCTTTGCATACCACTTGTGTTGGGAGGCACCTGATAAAGATGATGCCATGGTATGTAACAGCTATCTCACCACCGTCAGTTTGGAGCCACCATCCATACCGCAATAATGTTGTGCAGATGGTGGCGCCGTGACGACGAGGAGGGAGGGGAGACTTGGAAATCATGTAATTGCCCCAAAATCGTGACTCGCCTAACTGTTACAACGGGAGTAAACAGAAAACAAGTAAGATGCAAGCTCTGGAGACAGTAGCACACTGCGTGACTCCAAAGTATGCCCTCCAATGTAGCCACCCTGCAGATGGCAGTGTGTGATGGTGCTATTTGTTGGGACGATACCCCAACATGCTGCAGCTTGTGAGTTTGGAACTTGATGTGAGGCAGGGGCTCGCACCTGATGATATTGCCAGCTCCGCATCCTTGGTGTATGAAACTTCCACTGTCCTGTAGCCACTGCTTCCGCACACAAAGCCTGCACCACCACAGGCCGTTGTCCCAATTGGCAACCTTATTTTTTAGGACCGCCAGCATCGATGACCACAAGCCACAGTCTGGAACAATGGGAGGTGGAGACAGGTGGTAAAGATTGTCACACTTGTGCACAGGCCAAGGATACCGCTTTGTCTTTCGAAGGCAAGTTCGGACAAAGGAATTCAGGCTCACTTGTCAGTACACACCACCTTGGCAAGGGGGAGTGCAATACCATGCTGTGCTGATGTTCGTCATGGGTGCAGATGCACACTTGAAGGGTACCCACAAGAAAATTTTTGTGGCGGTTTTGAAGAGGCATGGCAGCCCTGAATTTGTGTGGGGATGAAGCAAAGTCAGCGTGCTATTGACATGCAGCAGTGCTGAGTACCATGCTGGTGTGCTGCGCCATTCAATGTCAAACGCTCCCACGGTGTCTCCTCTATGGAGACTGTGACCTTGGAGATCTGTCGAACGGCAGCAGCACATTTAGTACTTCTCCCCAGGAAGAACAACTCGATGTCAAATTCCCAACTTCCATCGCGGGGGCAACACATATGGATCATGTACTGCAAAAGGAGTGGGTTGCAGGCAGGCCATTGACATGTCCTTGTTGTATGATTTTTCCAATGCTCTGCCACATTGTACGAAGGCAAGAGCACTCACAGGGGTGTGGAACTGATCGATGCCACAATAAATACAACACAAGTCCAGTTCCAAGGCAAACACTTTGGTTTTGATATCACAGGTGCACATTCCCTCAGTGCACAATGTGCGAATCAAGCATCATTCTGCTCTTCACATGAATCCCAATGCTCACTGGACTAAAGCCAACTGCATTCCTTTCCGGAAACAATACTTGGGCTCAACACAAAAAAAGAGCTGTCACCATCAGCACATCATACCTTCTCGTATTTGTCGACTAAGTGCTTAGCCAAGGCGATGGCAAACTCTTCAGGTGAGCATTTTTCGTCACACTGCTTTGCAATGTAATATACCTGCCAAATCACAAGAAGAGAACTATTGGAGCAAAATAAAAGCCCATGCATGACCCGATGATGGTGCTGAACAAACTCTTGGTCAATGAGCACACTGTAGAAGCTTTTGATCTTAGAACAGACCATACCTACCACAATGTCAGCAGTGACAAAGCACATACAAGCCCATCTCACTTTGGTTATGTGAATGTGCGTTTTGAGCATGTCATGCAAACCAGGCCAACCTTGGCCTTGGCCTGTGGATCTTGATCAAGACCACAATTCTCCATGAGCAAAGGCCGCCAGCTTGGAGGCTGCAGACTCAAATTTATACAATGTGCCTTCTTCTTGTCATGCCCCTTGCAATCCAACAGCATTTGCCAAATTTGCAACTTCGATCCAGTCTTTGACCGCACCCACACTGGCCATCTGAAACTTCAGAAGCAAAAAGGCTGTAGCAGGAAAGATAATATGACGGCCTATCAAGTCATAGCTGATGGCATCCTTGCACAAGCAGCATCATAGCAGTGGTCCAGCAGCCTGACAACCAATTTCAACAATGCACAACGACCTTGTGCCTGTATCTGGCTGCCCTCGTGCACCAAAGAGATGCCCTTGCAGAGTTGCTGTCGTCCCTGGTATTGCTTTCATCTCTTTTCTGTTATTCTTTTACGTTGATTTGCGTTTTTGTTCTTTCCTTGCTACTTTGTGTTGCGTGTTATCCCTGGTGTGCCTGGAAGCTTCTCTGGCACTTTCTCCAGAATCCAAACAGTCCCATAAATGATGTAAAATGTTGTCAGCATACTACACATTGAACGACACAATTCCTCTCCGCCCTTGAAGACAATCTCTGGCACTGGTGCCTTAAACATTGGAGCGATTCTGCCTTACTGGATTTCCTTGCTGTTTCAATCGACCTATTCTCTGCAGGTCCTCAACCAATGGGGACACGATCCCCTGGCAAAGGATAACGGAGGCGTGGTAGGAATGAGCTCCAATACATAACGCAGGAGGCAACCCACTGACGAGTCGCTTCGGACAGACAGCCGCAAGGTTAAGGCATATGGCACCACAGGCCACAAATTCTGTTCGCAACCTCGAGGATGGCCGTGGAGATTGTCATGTCTTGCGACAATGCGTCGACGTCGTGCTCCCACAGTCGACGAACCAACAGGTGCGCAATGCGACTGGCATTGGTGTCCGTGGACATCATCGCACCAGAAAGCCGCTACCACGCCTCGATTTCCAGGATGCGCGCCGGCGCTGGACGCACAGCCACCCCTGATCGCGCACAGCGCCCCAAACCGACGACGAAGCGGCGACTCGCCGACCCTGGGTCCGCGAAAGCCCCACGACGCGCCGCATGGGCGCCCAACCCCAATCGCCCCAATTCCATTTCTGCGACCGGATAAGCAACCCACGCACACCCGCGCATCCACGTCCATCTCCCGACCGAAGAAACCATCCCGCGCATTCGCCCCTCCGTCCCGGGCTCCAGACCATCAGACCCAGCCGCCCCGGTTTCGAAACGGCAGCCGATGCCGCAGCATCGACCGAACACAACGCAAATTTCTCGCGAAACGCAATGTCCGCATCGCCCGCCGGGACCTCCCGCCCACCGTGTTCTTCTGCGTGTCCGTGGCGGTCATGCCGGCGTTGTCGCCCTCCAGGTAGGCGTGCGCCATGTCGGAGAGCAGCATGGTGTCCACGGACCACTCCACGAAGTGGTGCGTGAGCTCATCGCGCCAGACGCGGCCCAGGCGCACGCGCGTCTTGCCGTGCTGGTGGGCCACCAGGGCCATGGTGGCGACCGGGGCGGGGGCGACGGCTCGCGGGCCAGGAGGCGAAGGGGCCAAGGCGGTCGCGCGCCCAGGGCGCCGGGCGCGGTTCCGTAAGTGAGGGCTTGCACTGGGGGCCGTCAAACTCGGGATGACGTGGGCTCCCACGTTGCGGGCACATCACTTGCGCTGTGTCAGTGCTGTAGTGGGCGCCCAGTTAGTCGCTCTGTCTTTTCCTTCAAGATCCCTTCCTGTTCCGGACACTCTAAACCCTAAAGCACTGACCCGCTGACCGGTGTTGGCCTTGTCAGCGGAAGAAGAAGGGATCTTCACGGAAGAGACTGAGGGGCTAATATGTTCTCGTTGAAGTGCGGATGCTGAGGAGGAGGATTGAACCGGCGATCGAACTAGGCACCCAGTCTGATGGGTTGTCTCACCGCTCCACCAAACCACCTGGTGAGGGGCAAGGACGGGGGAAGTCCAGTCCCTTGAGTACCATTCCACCCAACAGCAGCGTCAGTTTCGTTGTTGTTGAAGCTCGGGAGGCGCAAAATGCGCCAGGCGTTCAGTCCGGTGCCCACCAGGCCTTGGCTGGCGGTTTTCTTTTGGCGTTTCTTCGTTCTTTGTGTTGTCTTCTCGTAATGGGGAATGACAAGATCTGGATTTCGTAGGTGCAATGCGTTGCAAATTTGCGAATGAGCCCGAGCATCGCTTCATTGGGCAAAATCCAATTCGCCATCAATGTGGTGGCTGATGGCCGCCTGTGTAGAGGCACAGCTATGTGTTGGTAAGCAAAAACTTTTGCGTTGAAATGACTACCAGGGGTGCTGGAGATTTCCCTGTGGAGATGAGCAAGGGCAGCTTATGTGGGCAAATTTACGGTGATTGTACACAACGCTTGCTTAGCTTTGATGGAATTGCAATTGTACAACAGTATTTTAGTCTATCTGTTTGCTGAAAGCAAATGCGGCCAGAGGCCTTTTGGTTGCAGCCAATAGGAACTGCAGCCGACGGGTAAAGATAACGACATTATGTCCTTCGAAAGACGCAAGAACATTGGTCACCAGCAAACTGGTCCTTGAAGGACTCCCAACTCGCGGGGCGTATGCCCTTCCCATTGTCCCTGAGCAGCGAATTGCCCCAGCAAGTGGCCTCTTCCGCGCTTGCAGGAGTTTGAGGGCGCTGTGTCTGTGGCACCACCGCATTGATGGGGAAGCGCATGCCGCCTAGCTTCCCTAATAGTTATACATGAAACTCTGATAGGACAGCGCGACCGCGGATCCCAAAGGAGACTCTGCTTGAAGTTCGGACGAATAAGAAACATCTCACATCCAGGCAAGGCCTCAGGCGTTATTTCCCTTCGAGAGAATCAGGTTCGGTGGTTCGTTCCATGTAATGGCAGGATGCTACAGAATTTTGAGCCTGAATTTCCCAATGTTCATGTGTATGGTTTGTTGACAGTAAAACATATGAAGCATCCGAGAGAGCTGCGAGCTGGAAGCAATGCGTGCCTCATTCTTGAGTGAAAGCTGGTTTTTGTTATGTGAACTTTCCCGCCTGTCCCTGTCACCATCATCGTGGAACCTTACAGAGCGAGGCAAGGTCGTAGCCTGCACCTGTGCCTGCTATGTATTACTGTGCCTACTGTTACTATTATGTATTATTATACGCCTCGTTATGTAAAATGAGTGGTGATGATGAGAAGCCTGTGCCTGCCCCTGACACAGTCGTTTGGGCGTCCCAGCACCATGCGCACCTACAGCCTCTGATAGCTGTCTGGGGATCATTCAAGCTTCACAAGTTAACGGCCATTTAGACGCACCAAATCCGTGCCGCGCACCTTGGAACGGATCCCCTTGCCGGACGGTGCCGTGAGCCATCTTCGGTGGCGCAACGGGGTTTGACAATTCCAAAGACAGTCAGCTTGCTGCGTGGCGGGTCTTCGACGCGGGGTGCGCACTTCTGGCAAAAATTCGCTTGTTGCAAACAGCAGGTTACGCAGGAGGTTGGTGGAATTCGCGCGGGCCTGGAGCTCTCGGGGATTGCACAGGGAATGGAGGGAAGGTGAGGAGAGTTCTGGCCCAACTGTAGCCATCGAGTCAATGCTGACCATGTCAAACAGTCAAACACCGGGGTAACGTGGAGCACGTTCACGGGCCGGGGTGCGTCAGGCCCCCGGGTGACACCGGCCTTCGGCGAGGCTGGGATAAGGGGCCCGAGCAGTGGCGGGTACTTGAATGCTCTACCCTGTTGTGGGCAGCCACGCGGGGCCCCTTTTGGTCCAGGCGGAATGCACTAGATGAGCGCGGCACTTGCGTTTGTCAGGAGCCTCTGACAGAAAACCGGGCCCGAGGTTTTGCGGACCCCCGCGGCGGTGCCTCCGACGACAGAAGTTGCGAAATATGCGCACATGGCTCGATATCGCACTTTAAGTCATGCTAAGTGCGCTGACTGACCCATCTCAAGTTGGGGTCGCGCGGCCACGTCAAGAACACCATTCTCAGCACCTGTCTCCTGGACGCAAACTAGTGTGTCCTGGGGTCGTGGCGGCTTTGAGACTGATTTCAAACTAGAGACAGTTTGGATTTCATTCTCTCGCCATAATCAGTTTCTGATAAACAGAGCTTTTCGTGCACAATCGCGCTATGTGGCACTTGGGTGACAGACATGGGGAAGAGGAACTGGGCGTTGCAGCATTTCCCCACCTGCAAAAGGAAGTCGACAAATATAATCAACCATACTTCGGAACATGAAAAATGCCAAAAACAAATTCCCTCGAGGATTGGTGAACTTCCGCTGATCATGAGGTTTGAGGCTTTGGTTGGCCATGTTTATGCAACTGGTAATCATAAAACCTCATCTGGTGTGACTGCTTTTTATCGCACGCGCTATCACTATTCCGCATCGCCACGGCTGGCAGAACTAATCAGATGAAAATACGTGCAGCAAAACGAGCACAGATTCATTCTAATTTCACATTCAATTTATTCGTTAGGGCTTCCCATCTAGTCTCCAGCCATCACCCGTCGAAATGCAGATATGAGGTGATATTGTTTCCTTTTTGAGGCATTTCTGGAGCCTAATAGCAAATTTGAAATATCAGTAAGTTCCAAGGCGCTTGATTGTGGGCCCGTTCGTCAGAATACGGCTCCGAACTCTGCGAGATTCCAACTGCGAGATACTCTGTTCTCAAGCTGGACGGAAGGTTAATAGGAATGCGTCGCAGGCATGGCACCGTAGTCCACGTGCTCTCAAGAAAGAATCACAGATGTCCACCCACAAACATGTGGAGGAGTTGTGTCCACAGATTCTGTCCACCAAGTGGGAAACTGCTCAAAAGAGTACCCCTTTCGCAGCGGCAGACGACAGTGCCCAATTGCTTGATCGCAATCTGGGACTCCGTCTCGTCGTTCTGTCGAACTAACGCGCAGACAGACCTTGCTCTTCATGAAATGCTTGCTTTGGCATCTTATCAGGAGGTGCTAGCATGTGTTGCATGAGCTCGCAGCTGAAAACTGACAGACCACGCACCAGAACTATATCCTTATTCACTGTGACAATGAATAAGACAAAAATGAACGACAATCACTTTTTGCCCATACAAAATTGTTTGGATCCTTCAAACAATGAATATCTGTAGCAAGCACGAGGTATTTTTGGACCCAGCTCCGTTTCATAAAATAAAATGACATAAAGCGGAAAAAATCAAAATGCGACCACACCACCTCATGAGGTGGTGATCATAGCTGCTGGAGTTGCTTTCTTGCTATCAGTCTATTTCTTGCTGCAATTTGCATCACAACATTTTACCCGAGCTGCAAACATTAGTATTTCAGGGCCTGAAAATATTTCATCACAAATCAAATGTGTTCTGAACATTGTAATGTAACGAAAGCCAATGGCATGGAGTTTGTGTTTGCGCATCATCCAATGAATTGTCTTTTCCACATTTAGAGTAGTTCTGAAAATACATTGCTTGTCAAATTAGCGAGCATTTCCCGTCTACATTCCTGCATTTCAGGACGAAGTACATTCAGAACACACGAGGCACTCAACAATGAAATTCGCCATTACATCAAGGCTTCTAGTTGTTCAGGCGATATGCATCAGGTTGGACGCAAATCGAAAGTTAGTTTCATGAGCTACGTGACCATTGTTTGATTGTTGACTAGATTTTGCATCCCGAGTCTGTGTTAATATTTCAGGAGCACCTTCGACTGGAAAAAGCTCTAGTTGACGCCAAGACATGAGCCGAAGCCTTTCTTTGGTTTGCACCGACTCAGTTTGTCGCCGTGTTCCCGTGAACTACGGATGCGCGTTGCAGCGCCAACCGCGCAGAGGGTGAAATGAGAGACGTGCACCTTTTCCTCATAGCTGTAGCTCTGGTAGCAACCATCAAGGTAATTGAACTGTGATTCCCGCCCGTGTTTGCAATGTTCAAAAGGCAGTGTTGCCAGTTTCTGTCATCAGTGTTGGCTGTGTGTTGTTCACGTTACATAATTTCCATCAGTAATATTGCAGCACACCAGCATTTGCTGGTGGAGCAGATTTATTATCATCTCTTTTGCGCATTTTTGAATGAATTCCTGTTCAAAGAGGAGTTTATATCAAAAGCGCTTACTTAGGAATCAGTACATCGGCAGTAGTTTGTGGCATGTCTACTCTCATGCGAAAGGCACAGACGCTATTACTCCGCGAAATTGTGATGCATGGGAAAACAGTGATGGCTCATAATCGGATTGAATTGCAATTCCAAAATTGCATGAATGTCAGTGAGAATTCACAGGTGAATGTATATAAATATTGTTCTATTATCTGCCCCTTGTTGGTATCATTCTTCCAGTCTCGTAGGCCATCCCTGATAATCGCCATGCACGAGTTTATATTATTATTGAGAGGATCAAAACAAATTCGCATTTCTTGTTCTACATTAATGGAATAATTTAGTAAGGAAACGAGCGTGCTGACCGCGTTGAATCATGGGATAAAAAGCCTGGGGCTCGACACTGAAGTTTCCTTCGGCAAGTGAACAATGGGTCGCGGCATACCGCACGGTCGCCAATCTCGTTGTGCTATCTGCATCACAGGCACTTCCAATTCACACTGCACGCAAATGATGAGCACGCAAGCGCTTATGTTCACGCATCAATGGCCGAAATTGCATTTATTACACTGCGTGGAGCAGAAATGCCTTTCAAGCACATTGTGCTCTGAAAATTTTTTCGCAGAATCTGCGCATAATTTGAGTTGACGCTGATTGAATCCGCCTTTTGTCTTCCCTGGTCAGATTGTGTCATGCAGCCGTCCCCGCCCCTGGTGCTTGGGGGGCGTTGGGATTTGCCGTGCTGCTACGGCAATGTCCAAGTACGACATGAGCATGGTCGTTGATGATGCCTCGGAAAATGCACACAAGAAGGTGCGATTCCCGAGCAGCGCATCCAACCCTCCTTGAAAGCAAGGTGTTGCATTATCCCGCAATTTTCAATGTGTTGTTTACACCACGTTCAACGTTTCCAAAACGCCACAGCATTTAGGCACAGAAGAAGCAGCTTCCTTGCGTAGACGCTCTCCAGAACATGTAAATGTTTCCAGGTTGTCCCAATTGCCCTCGAGGAACTTTCGGATATTTTCCTTAGGTCGTTGCGGCGGACGGAGCATGCTGACATCATAATGACGTCATGGTCCGATAGCGACGACGCCCCACGCCTTTCAAATCAACATCGGGCCAAGCGCTCTTGTTTTTCTTTTGCAACAGATGCAACAGCCAGAAATCCATGGCGCAAAGTAATTGGCCGCGGTGAATCTCAGTTGCACTCCCAGCATCGAAATTCTCACTTGCGATGGTGCTGACATTTCAGATCTACGCCTTCGGGGGGTCCATGGGGGTGGCCGGGATGGTGCCCAGGGCGACATACCTCGAAGAATTCAACCCCGTGACGCGTGTGTCATCCATACTGAGCACCACGGATCCCCCAACAGAGCGCTCGGGCGCCAGCATACTGTTCTACAGGTCCGTGGGCATCAATCAAATCCGAAAACACGGTCAACGCACATTTTGATGCGCATCTGTCATTTGAAGTGCGGGGCGTTAATGGATAAAGTTAATGCCGAATGTTCTTGCAGAATTTCCGCAACCTATTGAAATATGCTCAAATGCAATCGACCGCCTGTGCAGGTGCACAGATACGAGCAAATGCGTAAAGAAAAATATGGTGAATTTAAATGTCCCATTCCGATTACGCTTCCTTTTGTTCCAGCGGTAGCCTTATATATAAGCACTATATATAGTGCTGCTTCTATGACTATAGAGGTCCATAACATGTGCGAAACGCGCCAGTTTTCGCACCAAGTTGTGGCAATCGTTGATGCGTTAAATGGAATTCATTTCATTTGTTTAACAGATTAAAATACTGAGAACTGTCGTATCTAGGCCCGCCACCAACGTCAAGGGATTGATCGCATTTGGAGGCCAGACCGTCGTGGGAAAAGACACCATCTTTCACAACGACGTCATGGCTCTGGACTTGGCGACCCTCAGGTGGATAACTCTCTCGCGGTCAGACGCGACAGGTGCGCATATGGGGCGGGCACCGCGAGAGTTCAGCATTGGAAATTCCCGCTGTACTTGTCTCCGCTTTTGTCAACTACAGTGAGGTACATGTTGGCATTCAGGCACGTGAATATGGTGGAGAAATTCATAACATCTGACTGCCATGTTTCAAAGAGAATTTCTTGAAATTTTTGATTATAGTTTCTAGTTGAAGGCACATGCTTGGACTAAACCAAGGTATTTTGGACCTGCCACGGGGAAGGGCTCGCTTTTCCCCTAAAAATTGGTATTTTGGTGCTTCAGCCTCCGACGTTTCAGTTTAAAGCCTTCTAAGTAATTCTTATGCTGTTTTGGCAACGAAATTGTATTTCAAATAGACGGCGAACAATACTGGGTGGCAATATTAGTAGAATCCATTGCTAATTCCCAGACAATTGCACCAGCGCTGCTGCGGCGCTAGCTTGGCAAACGCAAGATATTCTTAGGAACTCTTTTCCCAAATGGTTCCCTTTATAAAAGGCACTGAATGAGAACATAATATATATTTGACCGCCCTCAACTTCGCCACTGAGGGGCAAAGTGTCGCTTTAATGTCATGTGGACGAAAGCTCAGATGGAATAGATGATATTTAAAATATCATTTAAAATATCATTTAAAATATCATTTAAAATATCATTTAAAATATCATTTAAAATATCATTTAAAATATCAAAATTTGGTGTGTTGGTGTAGCCAACGGCACCACCATCCCCGTGGCGCGGCACTACCACGGAGCCTGCATGGTGCGAGACGCCATGGTCGTGTTCGGAGGAAAAAATGACACCACGTATGGATTCACCGAGAGGGGTGTACATAAGGGGATCTGCACTGCATGGCCGCAATGGAGCTTTCAGCCATTTATTAGTCTGTTCCGTTTCTCCGATTTCGAGAGCAGCTCGCTTGCTGTGTTGCACCTATCCGCGGTGCTCCGCGCGCATTGGCACAGAAGAATTCATGAGCGCCGTTTCATGGGTGAACTGTTGTGTTTCCAAAAAATATCCTCTTGTAATTACCCCATTTAAGGCGCCGAATGTGTAACACATTGTGTGTAGATTTGATAGCCCTAATTTAAGGCTTCCAGATGCCCCATGTCAATCAGTTTTCTAATTGAAGTTCTTCTATGTTACAGAGCTAATGAATAACGTTCCTGATTTATGCATTTGACCCACGGCAAATCCTCTATCTCTCTGTGTGGCGCAAAACGGAGCCATGTATGCGGTTTTGGGTGTCCCAAAGAAAGCGACAGGAAGATGGCCTTGGAAACCGACGGCTCAACGGCGTCGCAAAAGAAATCGAACACAGCCTTTTGCGCAAAAAATAAAGCAGAGATTGCCATATATATGAGTAATAATTACTTACTTGATTGTGACGGAATTCTACAAAAAGCAGCGCCACTTAAATGAAACCGGTGCAAGGTGGCATTTTACGGCCTGGTTAGTTAGTGCTACATTTAGTATCCTTCGAGCATGTCATTGCAAATGCATGTTTAGATGTTTAGTGTAGGTCTACATATATTGGATTTTATGTTGGAACCTGAAAATTTTGTTTTCTTTTGAATCTGAGCTAAAACTAATTGCTTGTGTCACATATGCAGTTGTTGAAATTGTCACTGCGTAAGCTCAAATCTACCCGTTGCAAAATCTATCATGAAAGATTGGTTCTGAAGTAATAGCAAATACCAAGTCTTGTACTGAATTGTCCGAATTATCAGACAACATTGATCGGAGCTTTTAATTATGGTCACCATATGGAATTATCCATTGTCGCACCAACAATGCGCACCAGGATTCCATAATTTTTCTGGCACCGCTTGTAAACTACTTTAAGTTAGTGGTGGGCACGCCAATTGACATGCGTGCCAATTTGCCTGTGCAAATTGACACACGGAACATATGCAATTTTAACTAATGATAATTAGCGGTCTAAATTTAGGCAAAGATAAATCTATTATTTCTCTACACGTTTCAGCCTTCCAATAACGCGCCTGTGCTCCTGCAGTACATTCAACGACTTATATTATTTCAACATCACAACCAAGACATGGTCGGGTCCAATCGCCACGGAGGTCAGTAAACCTGCCGGCCAACAGATTTTGAAATTTGTCGAATTCGCTGAATTTTAACTCATTCAAAACAATTCACCTCCGTTTGGAGTATTTTTAGTTGAAATTTGACATTATGAGCCAGCTATTTGAAGTTGTTTTTTGTGTGGCAAGGAGCTCTCATGAATCAGTGACTCAAACAAAAAAAGAAAGGAGGCACACCTCTAGACATGCCACGTTCATAGCGAATTGAATGAAGCATTCGGCTCTGCGCCATTGAGGCACTGATCTTTTCAAATGGGCAAACTGCACTGTTTTCGAATCATGTAATCATGCACACACGCATGAAGAGTCATAGATAAATCGTTGAAGAATATTTGAAACAGTGCTGTCAATATTTGAGATATTTCCACAGAAAATGGTTGAAAAAAGGTGCTAAATTCTTCATTAAAATGAGGCTGAAAGCCTTGGAAGATGCTTCAAACATTGCGTCACAGAGTCAGCAAATATTCTGCCTGAGAACATCGTGATTTCCAGGGGGTTGCTCCACCTGAGGGCCTCTATCGTCCATCAATGGTGTCATTGCAAGACCGCTTTGTTGCATTGTACGGAGGAAGAACCGCAGGTGATTCCGATTCAATTCAAGTACGTCCATTGCTAGACAAAATTTTGTTTAATTTGGATACCAGACCTCCAATCGCGCGGCAATGTAGGAACAACAAAAATGGCATTCGCAATTCTTCGCACAGTCAAAACTTGCTCTTTTTAATGAAGGACTTCAAAATAAGCCTAAAACATCTCCCGAAATCTACATTGTATAGAAAAAAATTTTCATGCAGCATAAAAAGATAAGTTTCATGAGCGCGGCGTATTATGGTCGCATGCTCACTGCGGTAACAACGCTGTGGATTTTGTTACGATTTTGACGCATTTCAAATGAGCTACTTGTATCATGGAGAATCCGTGATTTGAGCGCTCATTGATATCAATGGTAATCTTCATTCTCACAATGTGCCCCCAAAGGTAAATACAGATCAATGCAAAAATTAGGGAATGTGTGGGTCAGAAATGCATCACCACTGTCAGATAAAATGTCTGCCAGATTTCATTCACATTACATAAAATTTACATAGGAATTTTCTATTTTCCATCCCCTCATATTCAGCATAGCCTCCCGAATCAATGCAATGCAAACCGGGAAATCGGCGAATAAACATTTCTTGCATTCTGGCCGTGGCGAATTCTATTATGTCGCTGGTGCGATAACTCAATAGAAAAAATTAGTCAAGTTATAGTAGATAGATAGTTTGATAGCTCCAAATGCATTCGCTCTGCGAACAAAGGGTCGCAAACAGGCCTTGATTCAATGCAAGAAGCCGTCACCCGCTCCATTAATTCCACACGCAGCGCAAATTCTCAGCAGATATATGCAGAAAATAGGCCCCACGAAACAGATTAAAGTTTCAAAAGCAGCAACCCTCCGGACAGGGCGCCGTTTGGAAACACGGCTTAGATCACCTTGGCCTCGTTTTCGAGATCCACGCATTGCCGTTCGTCACGAGGAATGCGTGCCACAGAAGTTGCCAATCGGTTGGAGACGGATCTGTACGTACTCGACACGCAAGAGAGCCTCTGGGCGCGCGTCGCCCTCGCGCCTCAGCCCTACGATCAGCAAGATCACGAGTCTTTCCTGCCGGTCCTGCCCCGAGCGTGGGACACTGTGATGGCGGTGGAGTCGTTGGAGACGCCAGACGGAGATTCTCCGGAGGCGGAAGGCGGCGAAGAACCTGACGGCTTCAATCTAGCGATAGGGGTCTCCGGGGGAATGAAGTATGTTATCTCGGGACAAGAATACCCATCTAGATTAATTGAAACACATTTTCAAATGCGCTCCACATTTTTTATTTCGTTCTGCATATGAGTGGCATATTCTTTGTTCGTTATTTTGCTTAATTATTGTTTAAAAATATTGATAATCTTGTCTAAAATGCCAGCAATTCAGTGAATCGTGAACGGCTTGAGTGCAAGGTGCTGAATGGGACCACATTCAGAGATATTGATAGACATACTTGTTATTTACGTTTAAGCTTTTAGGCTTACGTTTTGACGATTCAAAACGAAAATTTGCAAAAGGGCTATTTGGCAGCTGTATTTACGATTTGCGGCTCGCTGGGACACCCACGTTACACGGCGAAAGTCGCGCACATTGATCAGTTCTCCCCCTCCTCGAGCACCAACAACAGAGCGTCCACGTCGCATTCGGCAAGGTAACGATGGAAGAGCATCTGGTTGCCAATCCACGGACTTCGTACGTCTGTCTGTACTGTCTTTATGTGCAAGGGGGATGATTACGTTGAATTTACCTTTTTTTACAGCTGCTTACGCTCAAAAACGTAGAGTATGCTTTTTGCGCTTAAATAAGCTCGTTTTTTACAGCGCGATGGCAAGCCTGTTGATATCTACTTCTTCCGTCCCAAATTAAATTGCAACTATCAGCAGTAGACCTGGAAAGCCAGATAAATCATCTCATATTTTCCCAGAAAATTTCCACAATGTATTAATTTGATTCTACTTTGTGATCATCAATTTTTGAGTCAAGCGGATAAGTATTGCAGGTGCAATGTCATCTTGAGCATATGTCATTCAGCCAAACGTTTCAATGTCGCTCCAAAACAACCCATTTTCAGAACGTGTACCATGCAACCTTGAAGTCCCTCCCACAACGCAATGCGACTTGGATATGCGTTCGCTGCAGCAGGTTCAAGCAGATGTACAAAATCAGAGGGCAGGCCCCCCACTCGTCCCAAAAGGCATGATAAAGGATCTCGCCTGTCTCTTGCTTCTTGCGTCGTTCCCCCAATTGTGTTCTAGTTGCGCAGTGCAAACTTTTCAGCTCCAGATGGAAACTGCTCCCGCCATGTCTTTAGACGCCCGCAACGCCCGCAACGCCCTTATCGTGCACGGGATGCTTTCGTTCCCGTGGGATCGCCTATTGCATTACAGAACGGCTTACCAAATGTCTCAATTATTCGGCACGGAGTGTCCAATCTGCGTGCGAGATCTTTGATCATGTGTTTCCGGACATGCTGCCGGCCTGCCTTCTCCTCCATATATCCACTTCAACCTTTTATCTAAAGTGCATCTCCAAGTATTGTCGCTTCGTGCGGCGGGGCCAACCGCGGCGTGGCATGGTCCAGGGCGGTTTTGGCGCCACCTCGAAAAACTGTTTTTCTTTTTTCTTGCGAAATGGAGTCTGTTCGAAATGGCACTGCGGATTTACTACTTATCCGATTGACTCGAAGTTTGGGAACACCAGCTAAACTTAAATTTCAAAATTGCAACAAATATTGGCGAAGCTCTAATATGTTTTAGTGGGTCTTCCAGAGCCACATACCACAACTGCAATTTAATTTGGGACGGAGGAAATAGTACTCTTAGAATTATAATTTAATGCCGGCATTATCATTAGGAGTGCCTAGTGGTTCAAACTGTGTTCTTGCATTAGCCTAAATCACAAAATAATGTTCATAATCTCACAGTTACTCTCTAAAATTTCACCTCGGTCTGTCCATTGCCTGGTTTCTCATTCTGCCAGTCTCTACTTTGATCGATCGCCATTGAACGGGAAGTAGTCATTTCGGGACTTTCGCCTTGCATTCATCAAATCATACTTCTAATGCAGGCCGTACTCAGTGGCATTTCCCGTGTCACCCTAAAAGGCACAAAGTTCGTATTATAAGCCCCAGAGTGGGAGCGCCTTTTGGCCGGTTGCTGCGTATTTTACTATAGCCTAGACAGTGCCCGAATTTGTTTGGAGCAGCCCTTTCTTCGACCTGTTTGAGATGAGTAATGCCCTTTGCGACAGCTGTGCTACTGTTGCAGAATTTTCTGATATTCAGATTTTCGAAGCACATAGCAATGAGATCTCAAAGAAGGAAACAGATTGGATTAAGCATACATAGCAGCATAGGCCAATCGTAAGGTATTATTCGCTGGAACTCGGCGCCAAATAGATTTTGATATCTCTGGCGCCTTGGCCGTGGCTCTGCAAGCACTCCAGAGTTCCTCCTGGCAGTCTGTGGACGTTTTGAGTTTTTCTGCGTCTAGGCTTGTAAGCTGCACCTCGCTGCGGCGGCTGTTCTCTACCAACGCCTTGATAACACGGCGGCCACTGCCACATTTCGGTTTGCCTCATTCGGGGCATCTCTTCAACACCGGCAGAAAAAAAAATCCTACAAAGCTATCTGCGGCGCCATTTTGGCAAAAAATGGCTCCTCATCACGATGATTTTAAATCAAATATCGTAAATCGAAACATCGAAAACATCGAAATTTTTGATGCCACCACAGCCACTGTGACAGCGAAAATACATTCCAAATGGTATCGCAGCTGGCACCGCTAGCACAGTGTATTCTGCTGATGCAATCTCTCTGAGCAAGAAGGCCTCCATGCCGCCAGTGTCGACCAAAGTACCATCCATTACGCAGTAGCATTATGTGACACAATTATATAATATTACTGCACATGGTGCTGCCAAGCTGGCACCAGTCTCGGTGATTAATGAGCTCATTGCACGCAAAACGCCCACCAAACGCACGACTCCCTTCCCTTCAGGAAAGACACAAACGCGGCGGAGTCTTCGTGGAAGCAGTGGGTCGCAAAGTACACGGTTCCGAGCTTCCACAGCGTCCTCGAGCAGGTGCGCGATACGGGAGGCGCGGGGGGCGACCCCGACGCGGAGGCGCACCTCGTCTACGCGTTCGGCCTGGACGACACCAGAGACTACATGAACTCGGACGGCCAGGTGTTCAGGACGGTCTTCTGGGAGGGACTGGACACCCTGCCCTTCAAGGAGACCATGCCCGTGGAGTTCGTGCGCAACGCGGGTCTGGTGTCCGTGGGGGCGCTGTTCCTGTACGGGGGCGTCCACACCACCACGAGCAACAGCCTCAAGGTGGCCACTGCGGTCTGCCAGTCAGGCAACGGCGAATGGCGCCACATCCGGGAGCTCTCGCTCACAAATGTTTTCGTGGCATATGTTTGTTTTGTTTTACTTACTTATTTATTATTTACTTGTCTGTTTCCGCCGTGTTTTATCGCGGCAATGCATTTGCGTTCGAGCGTGTGCAAATGCATAGCACTCCGTCGCGCAAACATCGGAGGCACATGGCAATGTGCGTTGGCGCACGTATTCTGAGGTTGAGGTGGCGCGATACGGTACTATTGGGGTTTCTTTGGATTTTTCCTGAAAGTTTCACGATTACCTCGGTTTCCATTCGTTGCCTTAAAGTTTGTCCCGTGTAGTTTAAGCTTAAAACTACAATTCGTGTAGTTGGACGTGCAGTGTAAACTTCCGTGAAGATTTTCCCGTGATTGTGGTCGTGGGGCTGGCGGTTCTCTATCTGGAACAGTTTGGCATACGCATGTTTGCATTATGGGACCGTCTGATGCACGCTGACACTGACATGACGCTATGGGCGACATTACGACGTTGTGTTGCCATGCCAGGAGGGGCGAGTCCTGGACTAGGTTTGCCTTTCTTCCACGGATGCATGAATGCACGCAATAGGTCATTGGCGACATATCATTCTGGTTCGATGGCGCTGCGCAAAGCGACCCAAATTGGCGTGCTCAGTGCGATGAATGTGCCAATGCAACGTACATTATGCAAGAGCACATCGCGCAACACTCATCCACTGGCCGGAATGAGCACGTGCCGATGGCGCTGACCACTTCGCTTGCGCACCTCAGACCAGCAGCCAATCCCTCTTGGTGGACCACAGGTCCAAGTACCTGGACGCGTCCATGAAACCTCCAATACTGTCGGAAACAACCAGCGGAAGCTACCTGAACGCCATAGACTTCCTCACCGGGGAGGAGGAGGGGGAGAACCTTCTAGTGATGCTCGGTTCCGCTGACAAGGAAAGCGGTGAGGGGGCCCGCGAATTTCCCACGACGGCGTTTAATATCATCTTATGGTTGCAACATTGTCATGATTGCATTTGTATCCGTGATTAATCAAATGAGTACTTGTTTTGCGCCACCGGGCGTGCAAATCAGACGTCGATTGGCCATTATTTGGCTGCATTTGGCATACAGGACACAGAGCCCGCTTGCAAGGAGATTGCTGTCCGATGCGGCATCAGTCATAAATATTTAATGGCCCATTCGTTGTGAACAAAGCGACCTTCCATGACGGAGTTTGTTCCTGTACGAGCATTAAGAGGGAATGTACTGCCTCGTTCAGGCTCACCCACTCGTGCGACAGCTCTAATTATGAAAATTTTGTATGCTTTTCAAATCGTTGCTGTTATGTACTGTTGTCATCATGCATCACGACCATCATTAGTTTTGTTTATCACTGCTGTCATGGCTGCCATTGTTGTTGTTTGTATCACTATTGCTGCCTGTTCGTATTTTACCATGCAATATATGCCGGGACCGTGTGAATGTGCGATTTTCCTCAAATGTAGCTACATCAATGTGGTTTCCCAAGATGTAATTTTTCCAAAATGAGCACATTCTTTCAGAATGCAATTTTTGGAAGAGAAAAAACGAAAAGAAGATCTGCTCAAGAATGCTCTTTTGATGTCATATTTGATCATTGGCCAGAGCACGCATCTTCACCGCCACCGCGATGCTTTGATCAGAGATAGTTTCAATTTGGGGCCTGATTGCCAATTTCCACATCAAGTTGCAACTTTTTTGCTCAACGTTTTTTCATAGCGAAATCAACATATTTTTTGTAATATTTTACATATTGGGTGCCACCTTGCTCGCCAAAGGGCACAACGCGTCGATAATTGGACGATGTTTCGACATTCTCACATTAGATTGAGATAAAAATAATTTTGGAGTTTGACGAAACTTCGTTGAAATCTTAGTTGGACCAAATTTTATGTCGGCCGATATTCTTGCAAAGTTAATTCTCAATACCTTGACGCGATTCTGTGGATGAGGCGCTGAGGCGGTCAGAAAGGCACTCCAAAACTCCTGGATGGATATCAGGAATAAATCATGCCAATTAGCCTGTACTGACAACAATGGGTTCCTAGTTTGTCAAATAACTCAAGCGCGGGGTCCCATCGGAAGCGTCAAACAATTCGGCGCGGGAGTCCCTCTCGCGAAGTTTCCAACAGACGCGGTCCCGATACCTCAGCATTTGGTCGCGCTCCGCCAACAGGCGACGAGTCGACGTTCCTGCAGTTCTACGTCAGCAACCCCCTGCTGCACTCCACCCCGAGGACGTGCACCAACGAGGCCGGCAAGTGCAAGTCGGACGGCGAGGTCCCCAGCAAGCGCAAGTACTACTCGACCAAGCGCGTGTTCCACAACGCCATCCTCATGTTCGGCGGGGAGACACGCAAGCTCATCGGCGACTACAACCCCCACGAGCAGAACATGGTCGCGGAGGACTACTACTCGTACGAGTCCAGGTTCATGGAGATGTTCAGAGAGTGCCTGGACTTTGTCGCCTACGTGAGCTTCTCCAACACGCCGGGCCTGGACGACGCCGAGCAGGAGCAGCTGGCAATCTGCCTGGAGCACCTCCTGGTCGAGCAGGGATTCGTGGAGTCCTGGGATGAGGGAGAGGAATTCTCTGAGGCGTTTCCTGAGGAGGGCATGGCTCCCGAGGCGGAGCTAAGGCGTCTCCTGTTCGATCCGAAGGAGCCTCGCCCGACGGCAGCGCCCGGCTTCAGGCATCCAATCGAGTATTACGTGAACAAGGAGGCGACGGCAGTTGCGGCTCGGGCCGTGGGGAAGGCGCTGCTTCGCTGCAAACGCCGGCACGAGCAGCAGGTGCGCAAGGACGATAGATTCGACCGTGCGTCTCCCCACTCCCCTGACAGAAGATTTTTTTTTTTTGGGGGGGGGGGGGGGCACGTGAGGCCCGTCGCCTGGAAGTTATTTGTACGGTAAATAAATATAAAAGTATACAAATTTTGCTCAGCGTTGATCGCCTTCCACTCCCGTGGAAACGCAGGGGGACCCTCTTCCTCTCCTCAAGTTGGACGATTGCAAGCGAGAAGCGTCCGTTGTCGCCTGGGACGCGCTGTTCACCTCCGCGAAGCCCCGGCGCGCCAAGGAGAGGCGCCCGGTTGCCGGAACGCGCAAGAGGGTCCAGAGGGGCCAGGAGGCGACCGAAGGTCGCGAATTCCATCGCAGTTTGGCCGCAGAAACTGGAAACCAGGCAGTGCAGAGCCCGGTCGCCTACACGAGAAATGACGCCAATACAAAGCTCGAAGTCGCGAAGAGGAGACACGCGGAAGATGTGGCAAGGGAGACCGACGAGGGTTCTCGTAGTTACGAGGATTACGACGGCGAGTATGGCGAGTACTACACACTCGCCTACGGCGGCGAATACGATGGCGCATACGGTGGAGATTACGATGGAGATTACGATGTCGACTTCGGTGGGGATCGCCCCGGTGATCGCGCTGGCGATCGCATTGGCGATTTCGGTGGTGACTACGGTGAGAACTACAGTGGCGAATACGGTTACGAATACGGTAGCGACCACTACGATTACTACGGCGGTGACTATGACCCTGAAACCGTTGACGGCGACACTCCCGGGAGGCCCATTGGCAGGGGCGGCGACAACGACGACAGCCAGGACACCGGGTCCGTTTTCGACGGAGCTGATGGAGGTGCGGGAATAGGAAACGCGACGGAAAACGGCGAATTCCCGATCTTCGATGCGCCCCCCTACGACGACCCGACGTACGAACCTCCACCGTACGATGAGCAGTACGAGCCGCCCCCCTACGACTACGCGTTCGTCTACGACGACCAGTACTTCTTCGACGACTCGTACAACGCCGAGGGTCAGTTCGCGATCGAAGATCCGCTGCCGATGGGCACGGGCACCTTTGACAAGCTCGACGGCGGGGACGAGGAGGAGGCCGCGGTCGCGGACGTGTGGCTGGCCGCCCCCGTCGAGACATTCCCGGAGGAGGAGGCGACGGACGGCGGGGAATGGGACGACTACGATGACCCCTACGCCCTGGATTATTGGGATGGATACGAGGAAGATGTGCAGGTGCCCAAGTACGAAAAGACTCGAATCAACGAAGCGTGGATTTTTGAGCTCCTCGAAGGCGACGAGGAGAATCAATATTTTGCTTGGAGGAGGTGGGAACGGAATTCCATGCGCCGGTGGCCGTACTCGAAGCGAAACTGATGCGCCGCCAGGACGGAGACGCGCCCGTCCTTTGAAGTCCCCAGCCGGCATTTCTTGATTGAATTATCACTGCATGAATGTGAAATTTCGCCCATCTCCTCGAATCTGGCAACGAACCAACTGCGGTCAGCAATTGTTATGCACTATATATTATTTGTTTCCACGTTATTGAAATGTGGCAGTCTGAGGCTGCTGCTAACAGTCACAGACTGCAGTTGACACGCATCGTGCATGAGGCACTGATTGCGTGCCTCATGTACGATTCGGGTGTGTCGACATGTACAATATTCCTTGCATCATGCACGATGCAGGTGTGTCGGCGAAGAGTGCTGCTCCGCCGCGGTTCGCGACAGTTGCGCAGAGCTGCCGATCGAAATCGACGCTCAGGCGGCCAACAATGAAATCATTTGCGGGCAGCACATAAACGAAACGCCAACACTAACGGCCGCGACATTGCGAAGTAGATACGAGAACAGGTTGAAAATCACTGTCCGTGTGCGTGTCGCCATGTGTGCTTCTCTGTGGCTTTGATGCTAATGTCAGCATCTACTCCTATGACCATGAGAACACCTTCGCTCTCCAGGGTGGTGTTTCCCAACGCGGACTCGCAGCCCCCCCCTCAAAGCGGCTCCGCCATTGCGTCTCCGCAGGAAGGCGTCGCTCTCATGTTTGGGGGGATGACAGGCGAGTGAAGCGGCGAATCAAGAAGGCCTTTGAAAGTAATTTTTAATGATGCCGCCGCCCAAATTGACTGCTTCGCGCAGTTTCTTTGAGATTTTGACACAATTGAGGTTCCCGGACCCTTCGCTAAGCGGGCTGCAACTCTACAATACGTTGTGCTAAACTATTGAGCTGCCAAATTTTACCAACCACCAATGCCAACCCTTTGAACACCTTATGTAATGTTGGTGGCTATTGAATTTGCCAAAAAGGCAGTGAGGCATGTGTGAAAAACTAATATGAAAATCTACGCAGTTTTAACGGGACTGCGTCGTGAAATCGCAGCAGTGGTTTTGTTGCCGCCTTGCACTGATGTGAGGCCTGTTCCTTCCTGGTGTTGCTGATTTGACAACATCGCATTTCCAGCCGAGAACCATGCTCTTCCGCACGTGCGCAAATGCACACGTGCGCAGTGTGATCACGAAAATCTGCAGCAACACCCATAATGCACTCCATTCGAAACGGCTCTGCAACAAACTGCCCCTCCTGCAACGTCGAGACAAGCGAGCTCTTCCCTCCAAGCATATCAAACGCGGAGAGGTACCATTTGTTTCTGCGCTCAGACAGCGCTTCCGCGGAGGACGGAGAGGAGGGGGTGCTGACGAACGACATGGTCGAGCTGCGCCTTACGTACGTCCCCGATGAGGAGGGCGATTGGGGAGAGTACCATTGCGAATCCACAAAGGTTGAGCCGAGCTCAAAGGCACCGGAACCAAGACATGGGTGAGTCGCCGGGTAGCCTCTGAGCGAATGAAATTTTGCATGAAAAATTGGCAGCAACCTCTTGGGGGAGTGGTGGAAGGTCTGTTGTTCTGTATCTTATTTGTGTTGAATCCATAAATGCAACAGTGTTTTTGAGCAATCTGCTACATGAATTACGATGTTCATTCAGGTTAAACAAATTTACATTGGTGCCAATAAAATTGCGGCGTGGACGCGTGGGAATTGAGTCGAGACGCGGATTAGACGTGTTCTTTGGCGGATGGCCCCAAGCCCCATGCATGTGTTCGGCATGCTCTACCCGGCGTCTCAAATTTTGCACATTTTGACTAGTTTTTGTTGGGTCTACACTTTAGCAAAATCTGTTTGGCGATGCCAATTCAGCTCAATGCGTATTTGAATACCCTTTATAATGTATTTGAGAAAAAGCTGTGAATTTTGAATGCATATTTTTGCCCAGAAACGGCCTATTTGTAATTCAGCCTGAGGTATTACCTCCTGGTTACAACCAGGAGCGATTTGCTATTCAATTTTGCTGCGCAGTACTACCACGTCTTACCAGCAAATATGTTGCATTCTGTAGGTAGCTAGCACGTAAAGGCATATGAGAATTAATGTCATATACGTAAATCAAACATACTGTACTGCCACAATGCCACAATTTTCCCCAGAATTTCCAAGCTTTTGAGTGCCGTCTTGCATTAGAAATTTTACCTTGCATTGAATTCTTAAGATTAAACTCAATACCTTGGATTCAATATTCTGTGCGGCGCATGCCCACATGATGCTGTACATCTATATCAATATGTACCGAATTTTAGCACATGAGTACATTGCGACGCTAATGAGCTGAAGCATTTCATATAAGTTTGGACATGCAAGCCCAAAGCACTTCGATAGATCCTGGTGATTTCTGATACCTCATTTAAATGAAATCAGTTCCCGCAGCACTTGTACTGAATGAACGTACTGAATAACACGTTGCTCTATGGAGCGACAGTTGTATTCCATATATGAAATCAATCCAATCCGGGTGTATATGCTTGATATGAAAGAATCCTGGGGAACACATGGCACCCCCAATATACATAAATTTATGCGCATTTGGATGTGCAGGGGATGAACAGTTGCAATATACGTACTGCCTATATATGAGCACGGTATATGCCGTTCTCAATATCCAGGATATGGTCGCATCATGGTATGGTCGCCTACCTCTTGCGCACTGTCGCATTTCCCGACATTGGGGCAACGCTTCACACTAGGAAAAATTGCCAAATAACACGTGCTCAAACGTGTACAAAGTTTACGGGTTTGGGGTATTTTCGTGTTTCTTAGTATGCAGAACTTTGATGAAATATGTTTTATGTGTGCTCGCGAAAATGTCATTTGGCCCTTTTTTTGCTAGTGTCAAGTGCAAACATGGAAATGGCAATCCACACATGTTCGTCACATTGCGAGATGTTCAAACCAATGTATTCGCCAGGCACGCAATGGCATTTGTTTCCGGCGAGCTTTTTGTGGGGGATGCTTTTGACGACTGGATGGCGGAGGGTTTCATAGTCATGTTTGGAGGCACCACTGACCCCGACAGACAGAACCCCCGGCACCTGCTTGATGACCTCTGGCTGTATGCACCGGGGCTCAAGCGCTGGAAGGAGCTGAAGGCCGTCAATGATCACCCAACGCCGAGGCAGGGGCATTACATGGCGGCCGTCGGCTCGCAGGTGGACACGCTGGCAAACTATTGCCATGCAAAACAGTTTTCGACCGTGTGGGAATTTATTTGAACAGGGGTCGAATAGTGTTAAATCAGTGGATTTCATGTAACTTCGTGAATCAGTAAATAAGCAAATAAGGCTCCCATTGCGCACAATTTCCTTTCGCGCTTGAGCAGGATTTGATCGCAGCTAAGGCGTTTTACTCTAAAATTTTGGTAACTGCATCTCATTCTTCAAATGTCTTTCTGCGTTGAAGCATAACCACATCATGCTTGTGATTTTCGCATTTTAAACAACTTGAATCTCATTTATCCATTTGATTACATTACCAGAGCTTAGCAAGATGCTGTGGGTGCCGAATTCCTGGAAGTCTTGCGCAGGTGCCGAAAAATGCATGCACATTCTTTCCGCCAAATTGAAGATAAAATTTCTGACCGGCAATTTGGCTTGGAACTATTTTGGTCGTGAGGATGTCCATGGAAATGCGAAAAAAACGCGGTTCACCCCACTTAATCCGACGCCGCTGTCGTTGATCGAACTAAGGTAGAGCCTCACTCAAGCCATCTTAAGACGCTGTGTGCATAACGCCAGGTTTTTGTATTCGGCGGCGAGACGTACAATTTTCAATCCAGGGAATGGGTCCAGTCCGCCGAGCTGTATGCCATAGACCTGCTGGATGTCTTGGAATGGAGGAAAATGGCAGGTTCAGGAGAAAAGGAGCTGTTCCGGGCAAGATTCCAGTATCCAACAGGAGGGGGAATGGTACCCATACAAGGCAACAGGCTCGCGGTCATGCACCAAAAGGTGATTTAGGCCCTTGGGGACGCGAGCGACAGGGCCAGAAGCAATCCCACAGCAATCGCAGAGATTCAATATCGGTGTTTCTCTGTGCGTACAGCTATGATTCATAGATTTATTCGTAGTATTTTGGCGAATTTGGCGTCATTTTATTAGAAAAGCTTGAGCTGATTCAAATCACCGCGCTATTCGAAAACGCGTTATGTCCGGTTTTCGGACCTCTGCTTATAGATAGACTCCCAACCAATTTCGCTCATGTTCAAAAAGGATGTGCAAAATTCTCTGCAAACTATCATAACACACACCGTAGATTGTGCACCTGTCGTTCCAGAGGCGTACGTCTACATATGGAGTTGCAAATCTCCTGCCCTGAGTACGGGGAAATGATGGCAGCAGATTGGTGATTAAGAGAGAGCCACTGTCAATGCTTCCCATCGAGAAGCACCCGAGGGTAAAGGTTTTGAGAACCTAGCGACCCATAGACCAATAGCTTGCAACGATGGTATGCAATTTCGCGAACATTGAAACGTTGTGGTTGTATATATGTGCTTCCATCTACGGTAGATCCTATGTTTCAACTTCCCAATTATATCTCATTCGAGCACAACGTCCTGTGTGGGGCAAAGCTGCTTGAACTAAGAAGAATGATTCCTTTTGCTTGCAATGTACATAATTCACATGTATCCCACAGCACAATGGCTTAGGGATCCAGTGGAAAATACCCTGAAGTGGAATCAAAATAGCGCTGAAAGACGCTTCAATGCTGTACAGAGCCAAAAGCGCGCGTTTACGTGATGCCAAGCCGCCGTTACGTCACCTTTTGCATCAAAATATTTCGCATCAAACAAGCATTCAGTGTATCAGAGCTCAGATTTCTTTGGTAGACTGGGTCAATGCCTCAGCCTTCGCTGGAGATATTTCCATCGCGGCGTTGTCACCTGATATGAAATATTTTGCTGCAGTCAACGCAAAATGGTGTTAAGTTGCCGTCGTTATACATCATGTTACACTTCATGTATATTTCCGGTACATCCGTGTTAAACAAGAAATATATTTGCAAGGATAGCTGGAACGACGGGATGTACCTGAAATCAGGCTCTTTATTTGCGTTCACATTTATGGCTTTACGCGTAAAAACCTATATCTGCAAAAGGGGCTAATTTTACGGCTGTTTTCACGTTTTTGTGGCTCGTTCTGACACCGAGGCAACACCATTAAAAACGCGCACAATGATCAGTTCTCCACCTCCTCGAGCACCCGCAACACAGCTTCGACTTGGCACTCGATAAGGTCCGCGACGGCGTGGAACAAAAGTTCGTTTTCGGCCCATGGCAGCGCATCTGGCTGCTACTCCCCGGACACCGGAAGGCTGTATGTACTGTTGTTATGTACAAGGGTTTGTATTTACGTTGCATGTACGTATTTTTACGCCTTTTTACGCGAAAAAACGTAAATACGATCTGCGTTTACGGCGCAAACAACAAGCCTGCCTGCAACAATCCCTAAGCTACTTTGCCATAAACTCAATTCACTTTTACATACTAATGAACTGTACATGGATATGCAGACAACTCGCTTTGCGCCTGGCTCAGTGTGGTTGTAAATCATATCATGTACCAATCGCCGCTAGAAAAGAGCGGAAATCCGAAAATCCAGCATACAAATAGAGCACTCGTCCCGCGACGTCACCAGGCTAGCAACTGCAATGCTGAATATTATGCATGAATCACCGATGCCATGACCGATGTCATTTTATCACTGGTATTGAGCATTACACAATGCACAATATTGGTATATGCCATTGTATAATATTTGTAATAATTATGATGTGACACATTGTGTAACCACTGATGCCATGCATCAATCATGCACTTTGCGCCCATTTAGAGCTGGCAGTTGCCAGCAAACTGCGCTGTTTGTGTCGGCCACGCGATCCACAGGCCTTCCGGCCGCCTGATGCCAGGCTTGGTTTTTGCGTTTACGTTTACGTTCTTACTTTTACGTTTTTACGCGTAAAAATGTAAATTTGCAAAAGGGCATATTTTTGCGGCTATTTTTACGTTTTTACGGCTCCCTGGGACACCCAGCTTACACGATGAAATTTGCGTACAATGACGAATCCGCCGCCATCTCCAACACCCGCAATACAATGTCCACCACTCCCTTGGCAAGGGCGACGATGGTGCTTAACTAAAGCTCGTTTTCTGCCCCTTCCAGGGCGTATGGCTGCCGCTCTCCGAACTGCGCAAGTCTGTATGTACTGACCTTATGTCCACCGGGCAGTTTTCACGTTGTATTTACGTACTTTTATCAATTTTTACCCATAAAAACGTAAAAATCTTTTCGCGCGTGAAAACGTAAATACGATCAGTTTTTACGGCGCAAAAACCAAGCCTGCCTGAAGCGGTGCAGCTGCGCTCCCCCACCTCCGCAGGACCTCTACATCATACCCATCACGGAGCCCACAACCGTGGAGCCCGCCGACCCCGTGGAGCTGCAGGAGACCATGAACGACCTCTTCGACGGCGATGTGCTAACCGTCAGCGCCGGCTCTGGCGGCTTTGTCTTCAACGGCATCAACCCCCTGGAGGTGTCGCGGGGCATCACCCTGCGCGCCGTCTCCGTCGTCTCCCGCGACGAGGAGATTTCCAGAAACTTCGACTTCGAGGGCCGCTTCGCGGACGAGGAGGCGGACGAGTTTGCTGGCTTTTACGACTACGACTACTACGAGTACTATGAGTACGATTACGGTTTCGAGGGGGGCGGGGTGGGGCGCCGCAGGCTGGAGGCGGCGGGGGACGGCGAGATGCAGGTGGGGGCGTCCATCGACTGCGGCGAAAGGGGGACGCTCCTGAAGATCACGTGGGTCCCGTGGAGGCGAGGCGCCCGAGGCGAATGCGCTGCGGCTGCCGTCGCGATGCCCGTCAGGCGCATCCGTCGATCGGACGATCGAGTAGTCACGCAGTCGATTAACCATCCATTCAATCGATTGGCCATGTAGTGTGTCAGACAAACAGTCACTTAATATGCCTCGATTCATACATGTATGAATTGCGTGTATGAATTGCATAGTATGCATGACGAATCTCCTTGCTGTACGGCAGTGCATGCAATGCATACATTGCTGTACATCAAGGAGATTCGTCATGCAAAGCCGCAGCGCTTGTAGTGTTGCGCACTACCAATGCCCCATGATGCGCCCTGCCAACATTTTGAGCCGCCAAAATAGGATTGTGGCGTGACGGAAAGAAATCCAATTCGTTAGCACCGCAAATGATGTTCTGAATTGCAAGGTTTTGGTAAGAAGGATGCGCCCGCATGTTCCAAGAGTCGCTTCGGGATACGCGCGAAAGGAATGATGTGCTGAAATGTGTCTGTCGTCGGGCCATTAGTCACAAAAGTTCTTCTCATGCATCTGGAGAATTTCGCGCTGAGCCAGGGCTGCCAACACATTGCAATATGCGCAGCTGATGACATAACCAATTAGCAATTGTACCAGGGATTTCTGTTTCATGGCCATGATTCACGATCAGTACAATAGCATTTGTGCATAACGCAAATTTTATCGTAAATTTTTATCATTTTGAGCCAATAAAATGCAGAGGTACTGAAAATTTCGCCATTTTTGTGAACAACAGCACTGGGGGCGTCCGTGTTGATGGCTTCGAAATCCACGGATGCACGGACACAGCCATTGTTGTGGAGCTCGATACGCCTGGCGACTCAGTGTCTTTCGAGAACATGGTGTTCAGAAACAACACAGGAAAGCAAGGTGGTGCTATAAGTGTGGGAGAAAACAGCAACGTTACAATTCAAAACGTCGAGCTCGTGGCCAACACGGCTGTAAGGGGAGCGGCGATCTACGTGGCCGCCAACGGCATGATCAGCCAGCTGTCATCTTCCAGCATTCATAATAACGGCAGGTCTGAAACATTAACCTAAGTGGCGCAATCGCAACAACTCGGTATGCGAAAGCTTGAGACAGGAAATGGTATCATGTCCAAAACTTTCATCCAAGAACGTCACTTTGATGTGTTGTCTAGAGACTCGCCCGCGCGTGACCCACCTCAGAAACTGTGTTCCCGGTCATTTTTAGTCAACCATGCGCATGCAATTCATCCGAATCGGTGAGCTCGAGTGAGCAATTCATGTAGATTTTCTTGTGCATGCGTTGATGCAATCAGACGTCCCAATGTACCATAACCGTATTTTGCGGTGCAAGCACAGATTCCCAAATACGGCCTCGACGTAGTCACACAAAACCACAACGACACTTTGACGAGTCACACTTCATTGTCGGGTGATTAAGGCGCCTCAGCAAAGGGAAGGAGGCGCGGGGCCCCAATATTCGACGCGCCAACGGCAGCTCGTTTCACTAGGAAAAAAAGGGCCAAATAACACGTGTTCCAACGTGTGCAAAGTTTACGGGTTTGTGTTATTTTCGTGTTCTTAGCGTGCAGAACTTTGATGAAGTGTGTTTTATGTGTGTTCGCAAAAGCGCTATTTGGCCCTTTTTTCCCTAGTGTTTGCGCATACGTGCATCAACTTAAATGCAAGTGGCAAGGAAGGCTGTAATATGGTGCATTACATTCTGGGAGACCGTAGCATCCACACGAGGGCGTACATGTATATCGCCACGGACATCATACCCAAACGTTCCTGACAGCCTTTTAGTAATGCAATTAATGCTGTTCCTGCACTGAAGTTACCGCTATGCGCCTCTTATTGTTCGTCGAGCCACACTGTTACGCACACGGAATGCAAGTGAGAAATGCTTTACCCCAATGACTATATATGACGAGATTTTCACCTGAAATTTTTTGGGGAATGTGAGCCATTGCGCTGGCGCGATGTCAAAGGCACTGAGGCTGTGTATAGCATCAGAAGGTACCCAGTATCCGTATAGAGTTGAGGTGATTCTTCAGTAGATTTTACATCCAAGACTTAACAAATTCATTTGTGTTCATTGGCTTGGCGTCATGTGAGATTTGGGGTTGCGCGATGCAGATGAGTTTGCTACTTGCAAATTACAGGAGGTAAACGCGAGTACACAAACGATGCGAGAACCAACACTTGTGGCTCTCCGCCGGAATGGAAACGGCCGCCCTTTGTCTTCCCCAATTCGTGCGTGCTGCGAGGGCAGTTCCTTTTGCATGACAACAACCACCGCGATCAAATGTTGCGCTCAACATCCGCTGAAATGTGTTACTTTATTTGTGCAGGAGAGACCGCTTTGCAGGGGAAACAAGCGCAATATATGTCGATGAGGGGGGGTGCCTCGAGAGCGTTCGTCAGACAGAGTTCAAGGGAAACTTCGGCGCCAGCCTTGGGGGTGCACTGTATTCCAATGGCCCGTCTTGTGACATGAGTTTCAGCCAGAACTTGTTTGCAAACAATTCCGCTTTCAGCCGGGGAGGGGCGATGGCCCTTTACAACTTGAAGTCGAACACTATGAAGGTTGGGGCCCAAATCCAGCGCAGGGCATGGTTATCATAGAGGATCTAATATTACCTTGATTAGGTTTGATACAACCTTCCAGTCTTACTGTCCCAGGTTTGCCTTCTGTCGTCTGTATCGCTTCACAAAATGGAAGAAGTGAGCAATTGGAATGGCTCGATTTAATTGAATTGGCGCCAAATGGAATAATACAACCTGTAGTAGCAATCATCACAGTTGATTTCAAAACCCAGTGCATAGTCGCACGTGAATAGTTGCGTATGGTGAATTTCCGTTGTACATTTTGACTTTCCAAGGACTGTTGACCCTCAAAATTTGCCTACATTGTGTCAATCAGATGGACAAGACAAACTTCTTGAGGAACACTGCAACCTCGGAAGGCGGGGCCATTTATCTAACAGAATCATATGACGAGATAAGACTATCGAATTGCAGCGTTGATTTTAATACAGCCAAAACGGGCGCCGGCGGGGGCATTGCAGGCTCGGAGGTCAAGATACTGAGGATCGACAACAGCACGCTCAGAGGCAACACGGGAGGAGGGAAGGCAAGTTATCGATGACTAATCGAGTTTTGAGCCCTCAAAACTCATGCCTTACAGAAAAGACCTCCTTGCCATCGCTGCGAACACGCGAATCACAAAGCTCACAAGCTTGCCCTTGCGAGCCATCGATGGCGCCCTGAACGTGCCCCACTCATTGAAAATTCCCGCCAATGCCTCGAGGGCGGCGGCCTTTCGGACCAGCGTGTCGCTGTCACGGATTCTTGGAGCCAGACTCCGTTTCATTGTCCTTCCCCGCCGCATGCCTGAGGAGGGCTCCTCCTACATGCCGCGCTCTCGGCTCTCGACTCGTTGCACCTTCGGACCACCCCCTGAGGGCAGGTTTCCTTGCTTTCCTTACATAAGGTCACAAACACAACACAGTGCGGCTGATGTTCTAGTCACTTCGCAGCGGAGATTCCACACCATCTGTTCGCAACATGCAAAAGAGTCTTTCACACGCTTGCTGAGAAGAAGGCGCCTTTTTGTACAACCTGTTTCTTTTTCCCTTTGTAGAAGATCTCACCTTCGGACCACCATCGTCCACCTTCCGCACAGCTTCCTTTGCACTCACCCACGCACCCCGCACCCCAAACCCCTCCCGATTCGCCACCGACGCCCACTTCTGCTGCGTCCGCAGGGCGGCGCCGTCTTCTTGGACAAGCGCGGCGCCATGACCATCCTGTCCTCCCGCCTGATCGGCAACGCCGGCACCCAGGGCGGCGGCGTCTACGCCGGCCAGGACGTCGCCCTCCTGGCCCTCTCCTCCACGTTCGCATCCAACAGCGCCGCCGACGGCGGCGGCCTGCAGTGCGAGGAGTGCCAGGCGGTGGCCGCCCGCGCGCTCACCTTCTTCAACAACACGGCGCGATCCGGCGGTGGAGCATCCCTGGTCGGCTGCGCGGGAGGGGCCACTTTTAACGGATCGCGGTTTCTGAACAACACTGCGTTTGACAACGGGGGAGGGGCGAGGCATGTTGAGTGCAGCCTGGAGGGGGGCGGCGGGCTGTGCGTGGTCACGGGGCCGGGCAACGTCACCCTGAGGGCGTGTTCCCTGGGCGGGAACGCCGCGGGCAACGGTGGCGGGTTGTTTGCGCGGCACGACTGTGAGTTCGCGGAGGGGGAGCCGTGCGGGCGGGTGCTGCTGACGGGCGGGACGGCCTTCGAGGGCAACGTGGCCCGATCGGGAGGCGGGGGGGCGCTGCACTGGAAGGACGCCACCGGGCTGGCCGTGCGATGCTCGCCATCCGCGGCGGTGTACGCCGATGGGCAAGGCAACTCAACGGGGGTGCCCCTGGGATGCGCATCGTGGCAGGGGAACAGGGCCACTCAAGGGGGGTACGGGGACGTTTCGGCCACGGGCGCGCACGCCCTGGGCCTGGAGTCCCCCGCGGCGGTGTTCAACTACAGCAGCGACACGCCCATCCCGGCGCTGTTGACGATCGAGGACTACTACGGGCAGGTGGTGAGCGGCGGGCTGCCGGAGGCCACGACGCTGATACGGGTGGAGACGGCGGACGCGGCGCAGCTGGAGGGGCAGACGTCGCTGCCCACGGTGCGCGGGAGGGCGGAGTTCACTGGCCTGACGGTGAGGCAGCCAGGGATGGCAGTGGTGACTCGAGTTGTCTACTGAAGTTCGGATGTGTTGCGCCACACTCAGGACCAAACAATGAAATGTTGGCTAATGATGTTCAAGGCTGTTATGCAGACACAACGATGCGGGCTGCAGCACATCACTGCATGAGGGATGCTTCATTCATCGCTGGTGAATATGGCACACACCTGCGATTACATGACCTGGCACATGTTCGCTCGCTTCTCTCCACTGAACGCTTTCGTCAATCATGATTCTCGCTGCAATTTGGCTAAATCCCTGTAGGTAATGCGGACTGGAATTGATGTGAAGCTGCGCCTTCTTGCGAGGTGACACAAGGCTTAAAATTCTTCCGTTAGGGAAGGGACGGCACCAGCGCTCTTTAGGGTGATGGGAAAATTCTGGAATGGGAAAAATCGCATACAAAATGAAATTTGCAAGAGACCGCACAATTTCTGCCAGTGCATTCTCAACGCAGTGTCTTATCAGTTGAAAACCAACTTTCCTTCGGCCGACGGGTGCGTCGTGGTCTCATGCAGATGAAGGCAAGACAAGGGTCGTACACCCTGAGGTTCCTGGCCGACGACCTGGCACTGGACGCCATGCCAGTCACAGTCTCGGTGCGGCGCTGTGCACGGGGGGAGGTCAGGAACGAGGAAGGCGATAAGTGCACGACCTGCGGGTACAACACCTTCAGCTTCAATCCCGACAACCATACTTGCGACGAGTGCCCCAGGCACGCGCAATGCCCCGACCTGACCGCAGGCAACATACTGATCCCGGATGACGGCTACTGGCACTCCCATCCGAACAGCCCGCAGGTTGGCGTGACTCTGTGAACAGGCGCCTTGCATGTCAACATTAGAAACATTCTGGACCCGCAATGAGGTGGCATGCAAATGAGGCACGATAATCGCCGGCATCATTGCAGCAATCCCGAGGTGTGTGGCCCTGTCTGGGTGCCGACCTACGGCGTATTTGCGTTTCCAAGGAGTCTCTTGATTCTTCCTGGTTTGAGGCATCTGTGTCGTGCCGATGTGGGCACCGCAATTTTCCCTCGGGGATCGGGGGGTTTGCGCCGATCGATTCAAGGCAAACATAAAAAGGTGCTTTGCAGCATTTCAGACACACAGACTTTTCGATCGCGATTCATGGCGCCTTTGCAAGGATACAGAATGCGCAGATGCTCTGCGAGCCCAAAAGACACAAACTCCTTCGCCATGTAAAATCTCTTTTGCCATCGGGACATGAGCGCAATTCCGTTTCCATCTATTTGAAAGCATTTGGATTTGTTTTCCGCAACAAACGCACGAATTCGGCCCAATCATGCACATTCTCAACTGGAAGCTGGGATGTGTCCCCACCCATCAGGTACACAGCTGCCCCAGGCAGGCATCGTGCATGTTCGAAAATCGGTGGGACAAGCTTCGCCAATACCAATTGATCAACGCAACTGAGAGAAATCTTACAGAAGCAGACATTGCGGACTACCAGAACCTGCTGTGCCCACCGGGATACACCGGAAATCTGTGCGCAAGCTGCGAGCAAGGCTTCGGCGCTCAGGGCGACTATGAATGCGCGCTGTGCCCAGAGGCGCATCTGAACCACTTTTACTACATGATGCAGTGCCTAATAACAGTCGTGATGGTGCGCACAGCTGTTTTCCATCTTCATGACATATTCTGTCTCTCACACTCAACTTCTTGCAGTATATTGCACGCAGGGTTTTGCGCATTATCGTTAGAAAACAGGTACCTTGATTCCCCTAATTTTGAAGTGAAATTTGCGGCATACATCATCGCCGAGACTTCGTGCGTGAATCATTTTATTTTCTCAATGCTTCCGCGTATCTAAATAGCCTTTGAAGGATATCCCGCAATGCACCACATAGTACTTTTCCAAGAAAGACCATGGTATGAACCAGCATGCAAAAATCTTTTACTTCGGAGCGCTGTGCTTGGAAAAATTCCTGTTAATCCTCATCAGCAGTTGTCTTCTGTGGCACCTTGCAACATATGGAAATTCAGTCAGAGTGCAATCTAAGATTGGTGGGATCCACGCTTACATGTATGGCGCTGTTGACCAAGCATAGCCAAGCATGATGATCACGTGCTGCTTTCCTTCTGCTGCCCACATTGATATTTGCCGAAACTGCAACTACTCGCCCCAGGTGTCCCTCACAGTCCGCACACAGCTGAAGGGAATCGATGAAATTCCTGAAGACAAACAAATCGATGAAGAGACCGCCCTGCGCCTGGAAATGACGTCGTCAACTGGCACCAAAAAGCGCTTCACACGCGGCACACACTCCACGGTCATAAAAATCTTGGTGTCCTACTTGCAGGTACGGCGAATTTCTGATCGAAATCTCTAATGGAAGAAATATGTGATAGGAGCATTAGTGGATACGAGGGCATCGACGATGTGCTTACCGATTTGGAACAACTGTTGCCTGAAGAAGTGCAACATTCATCCACGGAGCTACAGATTGCGGATAGGTGTACTTTGGAACGTTTGCTTCCTGCTCTTTCAAAGACGTTATTGGCGGGCTTCTACAACCCTTGTGCAATCAGCGCAGTGGAAGCATGCAAGATCCGCTGATACCAATCCAATCATCATCAAAGTCCGTAGATGACATGGGCTACGATGGAAACAAATGTTGCTACATGCCTCAAATGCATTTTGTGCATTTTTGATGGTCGGCATGTTCTCGTAGTTCCCTTATATAAATCTAAATGACTCACCCTCTTATGGTAATGGCGCGCCATTGAGATGCGATGAATTGTCTCCTTGGATAAGCCGACATATTGGGTGGCTCATCCGGTCAATGTACGATGCATGATGTACTTTCTTTGTACCAAATCGATGCTTCTTTGTGACTGTGGATCAGTTTTTCGACATTACGGAAACCTCGCTTCTTTGTGCAACTTCATTTAGAGTTATGCTCATGGGTTCGAAATACATGGTAAAACTTCAAAATCAATATGGCATATACTGCGGGTTTGCCAGCAATAAAGGAAGAAAGATTTCAGCATCAGCAACTCCGTGACGACGGCTCTCTTAGATGAGGAATCTAGGAACGTCGGCCGCGTTTGCTATGCGCTATGCCACGTGATGGAGGACGTCCTTCATCGCGACAGTCGTGGCGACATTGCTTGCCATTGGTAGACAATGAAGAGGCTGAAGACTTTGGGGACATCCAGAGAAGCAGATGTTTGCATGCACGATTATTGGGCGAGGGGGCGGCATTGAATGGGTGCCCACGGGTTAGGACTAAATGTTTTCTTGGAAACCAGTAGTCAAGAGTGTTACAGCCCGGCGCTTCCCATTCATCCAATGTTTCATTATTAAAAGGTGGATTTTGTAACAAAATTTATCTTTGAAATAGCCTAAAATCAATATGGGACAGAGGAAATATAAGATTACAGCCACCTTGGCTGCCGCTTTGTATATCATGCAATATGGAATTGGCGTTGCCAATTTCATATTGTCTCTGTAGATTGCCGCCACGCTCATGCTAGAAACTTCCAATTGACTCCCAAGAGGCATCATGAATAACTCAGATACTCTTAATGCCGTTTAAAGTCTTGAGATCTGCAAAATCACAACCGTGTGAGATGATTTTGCACAAAATGAATATTTTGCATTTCAAGTCCAAAATTTCAACCCCGTATGTTAGCCCCGTCCCAAAAGTATAGCTCCCTACCTCCCTACCTCCATTTATTGCTATTGTATTTTCTAGATCGACTCTATTCGTAACTCCGTCACCAGATTCGGATTCCTTGGTTGGTTCTTGGTTGATCTGGATTTCGGTTACATTTGTCATCGCCGTGAAACTCCAAATTTACAATTTTACCGAAAACAGTGTTCCTATCCCACTTCCACGCGGGTCCTCAAATTCAATGCTCACATTGCGGTGTGTCCCAATTTATTTTCAACAATTAATTATGTGCCCTAACTTCTACATCAAATAGAAACTAGTACAACCTTTCAAGAGCTTCGGCCTAATAGCCATAAGACTCTTTTGGCGAATCTCTTCTATTGTGCTCAGCCATGCTTTCAAAAACTTTGTTTTCAATGAGTGACCGTGTTTGTGACAATCTAGGCAGCCTTTTTGTTGGTTCAGTATGCACGGCCTTCCAAATCTTTGAAATGACTGCCAGGTAGATGCTCTTGAACTGATCGAGGTCTCTCTTGGCCTTCGGCCGCAGATTTCACGCGGCTCCTGCTGACACCCCAAATCTGCTCCGAGCTGGGATCCTTTTAATTCTTGTATTCTTCTGAAATTGAGCCGCATTTTTACTGCACGCTGAGCCATAAAAGCATACACCTATCCCAGTGACGGTTCAATCCCATCCACCTCTTTTGAAGGGCAAGGAAAGCTCGCCGTACCCCGCCCAGTGCCCCGACAAAACTCAAAATCGCGATTCAGCTCCTCTTGGCATACTTCAAGAACAGGGGCAGCATCTGCTACGTTTGGGAGATGTGCATATAGATCTTAATGTGGCAGCTTGAATGTTACGATTTTTAAATATTTCTGACTCGCAAGTTTTAGCCTCCGTTTGTGCAAAGTGTTTGTCGGGCGCAAGTTTTGGGCCGGGGTCAGTACACTTATGCTGCTCGAAAAATTTTGGATGCGCCTTCACAAGGCATACCGCTTCACCGGATGCTACAAACAGTATGTATGAGGTATACATACTGGCATACCACGTTCTATTCACTGGCGAGAAGCGGTATAAACAGAGTAATTTGAACAGTTGATGCGCAGGAACAAAGCTATCTGGCCAGTGAAAAGTTATCCCTTTTGGCATAAACCATAAATTTGATGGCAAATTTGCTACAGCATGTTTAGTGTTTTCATTCTTGATCATTCGCAGGTGGTATCTCTAGCAAGACAGATTGAACTGGATTATCCGTCATTCTTGAGAAAATACCTGACATTGACATCTCAGACGAGCGCAGCGATGGGCGAGATGGTGTCCTTAGATTGCTCTCTTCTAGACACATCGATGATTCCCAAGTCTATACAGTCTACAATCATCAGCGTGTGCGTTCCAGGTGATGGTGTGAGTATATGGCAAAGCATGTGAACGTCATGAATTGTGCAAATCGCATATTGTTGGTTAGCGCAATGTCAAGCTTTTTACGGGGCACCGTTGAATCTGTTACTATGTATGCATTGCCAATAGAAGTAGAAGCTTTTGAACGAAAGGCTACCCAATCTTTCGTGTCCCCAGTGGAGCTGCCATTTTGTTTAAGTATGTTAGACAGCAATTTATCCTATAAAAGGAAACCTTGTGCTTGATTTAATTGTGGACAGCAGAACTCATGGGTGCTCGCAACGCATTTGACAATTGCGCGCTGATTTCGCCCTTAGGAAAACTTCATTCGAGTTGTGGTCTTATGCATAAACGGTTCGCAGCCAGTACATTCCACCATCAGATTTTTTATTAATATAAAATAAGAATTAGTCCACCTTGCAGGCAACGAAAATGTAAGCATCCTTAGAGTCCTTAGAGTAGGTTAGAATCGCACCTGAAGCCGCATCGCTGCGCCTGCATTTCTCAAATTCGTGTGCCATATTGCGAAAAGCACACCAGTCTCCATCATGGACTGAAGCGATTGCCTGCGACTTCAAATAATTAAAAAAATATCATAAAGAGAAATTTATTTCATTACCTTCAAATCTATGACTCACGCATTTGAATTCATGACTTTAAGTCACACAGAAACCTCCATTTCAACTTGATCAGTACTGGCGGCTGATTGCCATCGCATTGTTTCGTGACCCTCAGTGATAATGACCGCCGGAGCAGCCGTCGTGTGGTGGTTGGCGTTCTTCGTCAAAGCCAGGAGGAAGAACCCAAAGGCAGTGTTCAGAAAGTGGTTCATTCCGCGTTTCGTCGTGACCGTCATCGCCATCATTTTTTTCTCGTACCCCACCGTCACGAACACCCTTCTCTCCATTTACAACTGCCAGGAGATGGATCAAGGCGGAGAGGGCATCCCGTACCACATGTACGCGGAGGCCAGGGGCAAATATTGGAAGAGAGACTACAACATGAAGTGTTATAAAAATGCGCATCTTGCTCTGGCCACTTTGATAGGTTTTCCAGGTATGGCTCCATGACATATCATCCATCTGGGGGTACCGAAATTAATTTCCATTACGATGCTCTCTTACAGTAATTCTGTGTCTTGCGAAAATTCACTGATATGACGAACACTGATTCTCATAAAACACTTGCGCCCTATTGGATCGCAGTTCGGAACTATACCCGCTTACTTCCTCTATGCGGCAAAAATAATACAATTAGTAGAGAGGCCGCATTGGTATCACACACCCATTAGCTTTCCTCGAAAACAGTATCACAGCAGCTCCCATGCATGTATCCCCTGCCGCCAAAAATCATGGTAAGAAGATAAGTTATGGGAGTAGTTTGAAGCAGCCCATCCCAGACCCGACCAAAAGGTTGCGCACCAGACCTGGAAGGCCCCGCAGGCGAGTGGCGACACTTCCCGTAGCCTTTGCGATAACGGAAAGACAGGGGCGCCTACGGTACTTGGGCTCTGGCGCAAAGAGCGGCTCCCTTCACAACGGACGATCGGCCGAAGTGGCGTCTAGATTTGCAACTCGCCATCGGCGATTGCTGGACATCCCCGCCATCGTGCACGGCGGCGCCCCGGCATGTTTGGGATCCGCCGTTGCCAATAAGTCACGTGGTGCCTGAAGACTAGCCCTGGAATACCTGCTTGCCTAAAAGGCTCTCGCTTTGGCACCGAACTGCAATTAATGGCCTGCCTTTATTAATGGCCTGCCTTAATGCCCTTATGTGCACAGGGATCATCATATTCTCGATTGGTATTCCCGTGTGGTCCGCCCTGTTCCTCCGTCGGCACAAGGACAAATTGATGGACCCTCTGTTCCTCATCACCTACGGCTTCCTGTACGAGGAATACGAGTCGACGTACTTCTACTGGGAGAGCATCATCATGCTGCGGAAATTCCTGGTCGTGGCGGTTATCATTTTTCTGTCAAGCGTCGGCCTGGACGTTCAGGTCCTTGTCGCACTGGGCATCGTCATATTGTCCATGGTTCTGCAGGTATCAGCCTTGGTGCCTGCTCGCACAAGCTGTGACGGAAAAAACATTTTTTATCCTAGACAAAGAAGGAGGGGAAATTGGAGCAAGCCCAATGGATGTGCGTATGCCTGCGTATATTTCACGCGGCATTTTCTGTTGTGATTATTATGCCAGTGTTATGAACAGTAAATGGCACATGCGGAATCGGTGCATTGAATATTTTGAAACATTTAAGTGAACATCGAAAATTCAAACGTAATGCGGTGAGAACATTCCATTTTCGCATGCAACTGGTCAATTTCTGCATCCAGTTGTTTTTAATGTTGTGCGAGTGGAAACCCAATTGGAACAGTGATGCAACTGTCACGTGTTTTTTCTCATGGTTCGCTGACGTCATTTGCAATCCATTGTGAGTGCGGGGAGCATCCCATGTCCACCTGCTGTACCGGAAATGAACATGTATTGTGGTAATAGTCAATGACCACCTATGCTTCGACTAAGAGATGATCCCCTTGCATGGGTCCTACAGAGTGGTGACACTCATCAATCCTGTGGGGTACACGCTAAGTGGATATTAACAGATTACATGCAGCGCGCCGCATTGGCAACAAGCAAGAAGCCCAAATATCATTGTATCGTATACTTTTATGGCATTGCATTATGTCCTCGACGGCTTGTAATCCGCGCTTCTTGTGCCAAGAAAAGTCACAGGATACGTTGCAAAGCCTGGAGACACTTTGGAAGTAACTCCCACATGTTGAAGTCAGTTTTCCATGTCGTGTTTCACAAATCTCCTTCAACTGGGAATAAGGGAGCAACCTTCGATGCCGCAGGTTATGTACAACCCGTACGAGCTGTGGCAGATGGACATTCTGGAGAGGACCTCGCTATACGCAACCTGCGCCACCCTCTACGTGTCGATGTTCTTCATGATTGAAAAAGTGCCTCTCGTCGTGAAGTACATCTTCAGCGTCTTCATGGTGCTGGGCAACGTGGCAGTCATCATGTACATGGTGTGGAACGTCATACGGGAGGTGGTGTTTGGATGGACGGACAAGATCGACGATCCGACGAAGGAGAAGATCTCGTCAAAGCTGGGGTGCCTCGGGCGTAGGATCGTGCGAGTGCTGAACTCCATCAAAGCGGCCAAAGAGAAGGTGCGCGTGGCACATGGCGTGCACGTTTGCGTCGCCGCTGCAGCCAATTGCGCATCCGGGTGGCCACCCGGTCCATGGACACCGCGCGTGCAAACGGAGGAATCGGAGTTGTTCAGTTCGTTACAACTGATGGAAGGCGGGGTGGCGTTACTGCAGTTTTCGGTGTTGCCGAACTGTTTCAGTGCAGCAGTGTTGCGCACCGCCTTTCGTTGGAACCCTGAAAATGACGGGAGGAAGATGCAAAATGAGGCCTGGTCAAATGAGCGATATTCCTAGTCAGCTTCGCTCCCTGCGATATTTCTCAGCCAAGATCCTGACGTTTCGCCTCAGTTCATTTGCGTAGATCATCTTGGCCTGTAGTGCTTTCCTCACAGCTGCTGATTTCCGACCAGAGAGGAAGTGAGCAGCAAATTCCGGTCAATCATCACCGATAGCTTTGTGCTCGCCGCGGCCCTGCGGTGGCGATGAAATCGCTTAGCACATGTTGGAGATTGCAGTCAAGATGATTCATCGACTGCGATGCAGATTGCTTGGAATGGATCCTTCAATGGAAGGACAGGGTGTATTGTGCAATAGCAAATACTGCAATGTTGTTCTTGCGGCACCTGCTGAAACGTCGCAACCTGCGAAACGGTATCCAAGATGATTGCCGTGGTGTACCAGGTCCATGGCACTCAGACCCTAGGAGCAGATTCGGTGCTAGAAAAAACCGGCACCATGAAAGAGACGAGCAACGCCATGAAAGAGAAGGAGCAAAAGGTGAGCGTATACATTCAATTGCCTGGCGAGGCCAGTTTCAACGCCTCCAATTATTCAGCGACTGATTGTTTCAGCGAGTCACTGCTGTCTACACCCTGGGATAGAAACGCCAGCAATCCGTCTATATTTGCGCTGGCCAGACAGCATTTAGTTGCAGCCGCCACTTTCTAAGACTTGTTAAAGTTCCCGGAACAAAGCTAATGCAAGACACAATGAATTCCATGAGAATGGAGTGTGTCTCTGACCGTCTGACTGACCAGAGATGAAGCTGAAAACACGTTGGTTATGCACTCAACAAAATGCACCGAGACAACAAGCTGTTAAGGTGCCAATTCGTAGCGAGCTGCGGCCAGTTCATTAAACCGTTAAACGATTTAGATTACCCGGTTAATGCGGCGCAACATCCGGCGGGCAGTCAGCTGCCGCTTGCGCCTTGGATGCTTCCCGCGCGCGCGACTTGCTCAGGAGTGCGCGGCTGGTCGGCGCGAGTGCGCGGAAAGGAGCGACCGCCGGCGACTGTGCTGGGCGACAGTGGCCGTACGTGGCGGACATCGAGGGACGGCTTTCGAAGCCGATGCGCAGCTGACCGGCGAGGCGGAAGTGTCGAGCCATGGAGCTCGTTCTGGCGGAATGGCGGAGGCGCTGAGCAGTGCGAGTGCGGCAAAGTTGGTCGGAAAGATGGCGCGGAGCAAGAAAACCCTTGCGCGCATCGAGGGGAAGCGCGATGCGTTGTTAAGGGCAGATGAGGGGGGCGCCTTACGAGAAAGGGCGGAGGCGGGCAGTCCGGAGGCCGCGGGCCGATCGTCCCCGGCCGCTCAAGCGGCCTCAGCGATGGCCGTCAGGGAGCTCGTCGTTGAGCTCCGGACGGAGGCGGTGGAGGCGCCGAGGTCGGCCGCTGAGTGGGCCTCCATGGCCATCCGGAGGGCCCTAGGAAACCCCCCCGAAAGGGGGATGCACGTTCCCCCGGCCGGTCCGGAGGGATGGAGCAGCGCGCCGGGGCCGGAGGAAGCAGCGCCCGAGCTGCGCCGTATCGAGCGCGGGCGGGCGGAGCTCGCGAGCGGGCAAAGGCCGCGGGAGGAAGGCTCCGAGCAGTTCGGAGGAAGGAAAGTCATGCACGACGCCCGGATTGGCCGAGCGTCGTGAAATGTAAACTGCAAGGAGTGTTTGTGATTGATAGGAAAAGGGGGAAAACGGTTTGATAAGGGGAAGTGAAGGTAATAAGGAAAGGATATTGTAACCCCTATCAGATGCATGAGAAGTGACCTGTACGCATGCACAAAAGCTCTAGAGGAGGGGGTGCGTTGGTTCTTGGGGTGGTGATGTTTTTTAGTGAAACGGTTGGAGAAAGGTGATGTAACCGGGTACCAAAGTGGGTGAATGATAATGTGATGGAATCCAACGTTGGGAATTCACTCAGGACGCTGCGAAGAGGATCCAACGCACTGCGAATTCGCAGTGGGAAGTGGCATGTGGAGAGTCCGAAGGGGGGGGGTTGTGATGCCTAGCAACTGGGGTATATAGGGGCTGGCTTTGGGCCAGTTTGGACAGCACCAAAGCCAGCGCCGCGAACCGCCCCAAACGGACGACAACCAGAGCTGTGAGAGAGCGTTGTGGAGCTGCAGCCAAGGCGCAATCCGTCGTTGGTGTTGACTGGCGGGGCTGGACGGTGTGGCGTTTTGGGAATCGCTGATCGAAGTGAAGAGTTGGTGTTGGGAGTGAAGTATAGTGACGGGTGAAGTTGGATCTGTGAGAAAGGGAAGTGGACAAAGTGAAAGCGTTCTGTGGTGTTGTTGAGCGTTGTACAGACGTTGTGTAAGTCCTGTAGGTTGGCTATCTGCCTGATTGAGCATCGTGATTTTGAGTTCCAGACAGAATTGTTGAGCCGTTGTTCTGACCGACTCCTGGCTGGAAAAAGGTGGCCGGAATCAAATTGCATGTCCCTTGAGCTATCTCTGAAGTTGACTTTGGAAGTCAGCTGTGTTCCCCTAGCACAGCAAAGTCAGGAAACGGTAAATCCAAGGCAAGTGTCCTGTTGCCCCTCGACCGCTGACCAGGAAAGCAGGAAGCAGCGGAAAAGAAGGCGTGAGGTGGCAGAAACTCCAGAGAAAATTGAAGGAATCCCTTTCCTGAAGAGAGCGGCGGTTGAACGTGTTTGGGTGGAGCAGAGGAATCTCCCACCACATATCCTTTCAGTGCCAGAAGTCCGTCACCTCCCCTTGGAAGTACAATCCTTCCTCGCTGCTCATTGGGCAGATTGTGAGCGCTCTTTTCAGGAAGCCGGAGACTTCATACGACAGGAACTGACAACGACTCTGCGGGAAAACAGAGTGGTGCGGGCGGCTGCTTCAGGAAAAGTGGACAAAGAGGGGGATTCTGATCGGTTTGGCAACAGAGAGGTGGAGGAGAATTCCAGCTCAGGGGAAGAGATCCCTTCAGATTGTGAAGTACAGGGGAGTTGTACGGAGGGTATTTCGATTGGGGAGTGAATGTCTGGGGGTTGTCTTTGCTATAGTGACGATATCGTGGTGTGGACAAGTGGAGCAAGGGTAGTGGTGATTGTCCAACTGTGTTTGATTGAGGGATCAGTCTTTGTGATTGTTGTGGTGAAAAACCTCTTGTAAAACTCTTTTGTCTCAAGGGGGTGGTGTCTCAAGGGGACCGTGACCTACTGGCCATATCATGGCGGTCACAAACAGGGTCCTTCAACATGGTTTCGGAGCCAGGATGGTCTGGTTCTGTGTGGTGTTGGGAATTGTGTGGATGGGGGCGGTCGCAGCCTTGAATGTGACTCAAGTGGATGACGATGAGACAACATCTACCAGTGATGTTGTCCCAGCCGATTTCGTGGCAGCAGCAGTGACCAAAGCACTTACAACGGATGTGGAAGTGGATAAGAGTGCCTTGTTGGCAGCGGATAAGAATGCACTGGTTGAAATAGCCATGGACAGGAATCGTCAGATTGGAGTTTTGCAGTTGGAACTTGCTCGTGTTTCTACTGTGAAAGATCAGGAAGTGCGGGAGAAAAAGAGGATGCGGACCAAATGGTGGGAAGCCGAGGCGGCGAAGACTCAACTCATGGATGAGTATGCCAAGACCAAGGCAGCTGATGATAAGAAGATCATCGAGATGGAGCGCACCAAGGAGTTTTTGGAAACCCAGCTGGAGGAGTTGAGAACGCGATTGAATGCATATGCGTTGGGTGCTGGTGACATTGTGGATAGCAAATTGCAAGCAGAGAGAGAGGCGCTTCAAGATAAGCTGCGACTGATCGGTGAGTTGAATGCTGCCTATGATGAGTTGTTGCGCATGAAGCAGGATCATGGAGCCAGGGTGGCATCGACGGATGAAGAGGTTAGACAATTGTTGGGGATGGTACAAGACCTCCATGACCAGAACCAAGAGATGATGAGGCGGATTGTGAATGAGCAGTTGTTTTCAAAGGGAGGTGTCTCTTGTCCTGTCTTGGAGTCGCCTATGAAAGCTTCAGATGAACACAGTGAGCAAGTGGAAGAAAGTGGATTCTCTGGTTTCCCTAGTGTTGAAAGACAAGAGGGGATGAGCAGCATGGGGAACTTCAGCTTCTTTGGTGATTGTTCTACGGTGCAGTGTTACATTGGCCGCCTATCGGAACTATCCTTTTCCATGGCATGGACTATGGCTACGGATCCTCTTGGTCTAACGGTTGGGGCATGGATGAAAGCAAGGAAGGTGATAGAGGATCATTTCACTGTTATCTCCATCATTTTGGGAGTGGTGATCTCCTTCATCTACTCAAACTTTGTTGTCTATTTCTTCCGCAAGTTTCAGAGGGTGTGTCAGGGGGTACTGAGATTTTGCACTATCATAAGAAACCTTCCCACGATTGACTTGATTATCGATTCGTGGAAATGGACTGTTGGACGACTGGTGCAAGTATCTAAGGAAACCCGAGAGGAAAGGGAGAAGAAGGAGAAAGATGAAAAGAAGATTGCGGAGCTGAGTGAAACAGTCCTCAAACTCTCAACAACCCTGGATGTGATCGATAAGGGAATCAAGAAAACTAGGAAGGAGACCTTGGATGAGATGTCTCAGTGGAGGAGACAGCTTGAGGAGAAGATGGTGCGTCGTCCCTATGCTGGGCCGTCAGGAACAGGAGACACGGGGGCTAACCCTAGGGTGATTAGCTTCCAACCAGGTGGAAGGGGGGGAAGAGGAGGAGCAAGGAGAGATCCTAAGTGGAACTGGAGGAACCCCAACCAAGAACCTCAAGTGCAACAGGCAGAGGTGAAGGCACCTGGAAACTCGGAGCAACAGGCCGGCTCTTCGTCTTCCGATGGAGGAGAGGCAAAGGTGAATCATGTTCAATCTGCCGCTGACATGAGCACTAAACTGTTGTATACTCCTGCCTTTGTGGGAGGTGTTCGTTTCCCTCGTTGTTTGATCGACACGGGGTCGGAAGTCAATCTTCTACCTAGAGCGGCATCAGTGAAGAATGGGTTTGTAGTAAGCAAGGCAGGCATCAAAGCCTTGTTCGATTTTCATGGGGGGAGCAGCTCTGTTGATGGTAGCTCCACTCTATCACTGCAAATTGGGCCCACCACATTAGAGACTTGTCAATTCCTCATCTCTCCGGCTATTGCTGTTCCCATCATTGGGATGCCGGCGCTGCAAGCATTGGGGATACAAGTGGATTGTGATCTGGGGGAGTTGGTGGAAAAAGCCACAGGTGCATCCGTGCGATGCTCTGTGGTTCAAACCAAAAAAAACTAGCCTTCCAAACAGGAGGACTGCCTGTGGGGGAGGAAGGGGTAGTATGTTTAGAACAGATGTGGGAGATAGATGGTTCTAGTGGGGTTTTTATACATTCTGATCGTGCGGTATCTTTGCTCTTGGGGAAAGCGGTGTTCTTACCACCAAAAACATGGAAGCGCCTTTATTTGCCATTTAAGGTCAGTGTCCGAGAGGGAGGAGTATCAGTTTTTTGCGGCTTGCAGAAAACAGGTATTGTTGCTGGATTATCAGTAACTAAAGGTGGACAAGTGAGGGTGAACGTATGGAATTCCACCGAGTCCTCTATCTATCTAACACCCAAGACAATTATGGCAAACGTTATAGGCTCGACTTTTTGGGTGAAGCGACTGGGGCAAGAAGAAGTAAGAGTTGGTGGAAGAAGAAAAGTAGTGAACTGGGTAGACTTAAATTCTGGGAATAGAATTGACGCTGCGCATATTAAAGAAAAAATCATGGCATTGTTTCCAAAGGTGGGAGATCTTTCTTCACACCCAGTGAATGACAAAATGCGCAAGCTTGAGGTTAAGGCAACAGAAGTCACCTGGACAGATCCCCCGGAGAGCGGAGTCCGCACTCAGTATGCAGTAGAAGGGGTAGCCGATAGAAGGATCATAGACAAGCAGTTAGAGGAATATGTCCAAAGGGGTTATTTGGACAGGGTGCCTAGTGGGGAGCCGTTGTACCTCAGTCCCTTGCTTCCCATCAAAAAACCAAACGGGAGTTATAGATTCACAAATGACTTCAGGAAGCTCAATTCGTACTTCCCCTCCATGGGAACCATTCAGGTGGACGTGTGGCGCAAGTTGTGGGAGTTGCGACCTGAATGGAAGGTATATATGAAGATAGATTTAAAGGATGGGTTCTTTGGGATTCCTGTAGAAGAGAAACTATCCCGTTTGTTTGGCTTTAGCTATGGGAGCAAGAGGTACAAGTGGAATAGGTTGCCTCAGGGGTGGAAATGGAGTTCCATCTTGTTTTGTGATCGGGTAGCTGAGATTTTAGAGGGATGCTATTGTCCGCAATATAGCGACGATGTCTTCATAGGTGCAGAGACCCCGGAGCAATTGTTGGAAAAGGCCATGGAGGTCTTTAGGCGTTTTGACGCATATGGGGTCAAGGTCAACTTCGACAAAGTAGAATGGCTCTCCACTAAGATTAAGTTCTTGGGATATGAAGTGGAGAATGGAAAAATGTCGTTGGCCGGGTACCTTGCCGAAAAGGCGAAAGATATCGGGAAAATCAAAAAAATCAAAGATCTAGAAAGACACATAGGCATCCTTTCCTATGCTCGGCATTGCATCATAGAGGTTGAGGCAATCTTGGCTCCATTGCGGGAAGACTTGAAAAAAATGAAAAACAAAAAATTGAGTGAGGGGGAATTAGAGGAGATTACAGGGAGAGTTGTCATTGCATTTGGACAGGCTCTTTGCAATGTCAAGTGGCTAACTCTTCCAGGCATCGAAGCGGACGAATATTCCTTCATCATTGAGTCAGATTGGAGCAAGAAGCATGTGGGATATATGTTGTTTGCTAGAAAAGGAGGTGAAAGTCGGCTCATTGACATTGGGAGCAAGATGTTGAAGAATTGTACTTCGTCATATTTGGGGGAACTAACTGCTATGCAGTGGGCATGTACAAGGACGAAGGCATATCGCGGAAATGTCCCTCTCACCATCCGCACAGATAGTCAGAGTATTGTGAGTAGGGCGGAATCAGGATCCGTTTATGATGCGGATATCAGAGCCTACAGGAAGTGGGCTTGGTTGATAGCTAATGAACCTGGACTAAAGTTCGAGTTTGTTCCTGGCCTTGTGAATACGGGAGCAGACCTACTCAGTAGACCAGGACAGGGATTTCACAAGGTGAAGGTGCGTTGTCAAGAAGGAGAAGAAGAGGAGGAGGAAGAGGACGATGTCGACACAAGGAAGGTACTTTCGGTGCGGATTCAACAAGTGGTGATGAACAAAGAAGTGTGTGTTGGTTCAAGCGTTGAGGCTGGTGGATCGCGACCATCAACTTTGAAATGCATATATGGACAAAGGCAAGTTCGTGTGATTTCGGCTGTGAAATTGTCAAGTGGTAAATTTGGCTTCAAGACCAAGTTGTATCACCTTGGTGGTAAGCGGCCTTGGAGGATCTATTCTTCTGCATTCCCAAAGCTTCGTAAGCCTGGCTGGATGGAGCCCGTGGAGCATGAAGAGAGCTGGGAGGAACAAGGTGTGGCGGTCAGCTCTGTGCAAGCGAGTGTTTCAGCAGTACAGCAGGAGGGGGAGACCGGACAGGAAGGTAACTTGACTGGTTTTGTAGATGGAACAGATCTAATTGACAGAATCAAAGAGGAACATGAGGAGTTTCATTGGGGTCCTTACAAAGTCTATCATGAGCTCAAAAGGAGGGGGATCTTTGTCTCTATGAAGTTGGTTCAGAAAGTCTGTGATGGTTGTAAGGTGTGCGCAAGATTTCGGGCCAAAATGCCTAAGCGGAAATGGGGTCAGCCTCCTACTTCTGTAATTCCGGGTCATACTGTATTTGCTGATGTGGTTGGACCGGTTGTCACCGGGTTGGGCAATTACAAGTACATGCACTGTATGGTGGATAGTGCTACTCGGATGGGTGATGTTTTACCATTAAAGGCTGTGAGTAGTTCTGGGGTGATTCGGGCATTGGAAAAGTGGAATCGACTGCATGGGAAAATGTCTGTACTTGTCACAGACAATGCCTCTTATTATGCTTCTCGTGCAGTACGATTATGGTGTTCAGAAAACGGGGTTGAACATAGGTTCATAGCCCCGTACAGGCACGAAAGTGTTGGACTGGTAGAGCGGTTTCAAAGAACGTTTGTTGACAGACTTCGAAAGTTGAAATACGCTCTGGGGGGTTCTTGGACGCGTCATGTACCTTTGGCTTTAGAGGCAATGAATTTTTCAAAACATAGTTCAACTGGGTGGTCACCGGTGGATCTTTGGGATGCTAATGAAGAAGACATCAAGCAGGCACAACAGAAGTCAATGACAAGGCGGGAGAAGCGCAATCTGAAGCGAAGAGTATGGCCGTCTTTGTTCTACGAGGGACAAACCGTACTTGTATATGATGAACTAGCAGCTCAGAAACGAGGAGATAAGTTTAGTCCGGTTTGGAAGGGTCCATACAAATTGTTACACCGAGTGCAAGGTTCGTACTGGAAAGCCAAAAAGATGGGGCAAGGAGATGCAGTTTTAGTGGAAGCTGGACGAAAACCGAGATTGGTGTTTCATGAGGATCAGCTGCAAGTCTTTGACAAAGAGTTCCAATGGTCAGGCCATGACTTCTCGTGATGCTGGAGGAGGATGTTGGACAATGACGGAAGACAATTCGGAGTTTTGCGCAGGGTAAGCTGGTGTGCCCATGTTAAAGTTCCCGGAACAAAGCTAATGCAAGACACAATGAAGTCCATGAGAATGGAGTGTGTCTCTGACCGTCTGACTGACCAGAGATGAAGCTGAAAACACGTTGGTTATGCACTCAACAAAATGCACCGAGACAACAAGCTGTTAAGGTGCCAATTCGTAGCGAGCTGCGGCCAGTTCATTAAACCGTTAAACGATTTAGATTACCCGGTTAATGCGGCGCAACATCCGGCGGGCAGTCAGCTGCCGCTTGCGCCTTGGATGCTTCCCGCGCGCGACTTGCTCAGGAGTGCGCGGCTGGTCGGCGCGAGTGCGCGGAAAGGAGCGACCGCCGGCGACTGTGCTGGGCGACAGTGGCCGGACGTGGCGGACATCGAGGGACGGCTTTCGAAGCCGATGCGCAGCTGACCGGCGAGGCGGAGGTGTCGAGCCATGGAGCTCGTTCTGGCGGAATGGCGGAGGCGCTGAGCGGTGCGAGTGTGGCAAAGTTGGTCGGAAAGATGGCGCGGAGCAAGAGAACCCTTGCGCGCATCGAGGGGAAGCGCGATGCGTTGTTAAGGGCAGATGAGGGGGGCGCCTTACGAGAAAGGGCGGAGGCGGGCAGTCCGGAGGCCGCGGGCCGATCGTCCCCGGCCGCTCAAGCGGCCTCAGCGATGGCCGTCAGGGAGCTCGTCGTTGAGCTCCGGACGGAGGCGGTGGAGGCGCCGAGGTCGGCCGCTGAGTGGGCCTCCATGGCCATCCGGAGGGCCCTAGGAAACCCCCCCGAAAGGGGGATGCACGTTCCCCCGGCCGGTCCGGAGGGATGGAGCAGCGCGCCGGGGCCGGAGGAAGCGGCGCCCGAGCTGCGCCTTATCGAGCGCGGGCGGGCGGAGCTCGCGAGCGGGCAAAGGCCGCGGGAGGAAGGCTCCGAGCAGTTCGGAGGAAGGAAAGTCATGCACGACGCCCGGATTGGCCGAGCGTCGTGAAATGTAAACTGCAAGGAGTGTTTGTGATTGATAGGAAAAGGGGGAAAACGGTTTGATAAGGGGAAGTGAAGGTAATAAGGAAAGGATATTGTAACCCCTATCAGATGCATGAGAAGTGACCTGTACGCATGCACAAAGGCTTTAGAGGAGGGGGTGCGTTGGTTCTTGGGGTGGTGATGTTTTTTAGTGAAACGGTTGGAGAAAGGTGATGTAACCGGGTACCAAAGTGGGTGAATGATAATGTGATGGAATCCAACGTTGGGAATTCACTCAGGACGCTGCGAAGAGGGTCCAACGCACTGCGAATTCGCAGTGGGAAGTGGCATGTGGAGAGTCCGAAGGGGGGGTGTTGTGATGCCTAGCAACTGGGGTATATAGGGGCTGGCTTTTGGCCAGTTTGGACAGCACCAAAGCCAGCGCCGCGAACCGCCCCAAACGGACGACAACCAGAGCTGTGAGAGAGCGCTGTGGAGCTGCAGCCAAGGCGCAATCCGTCGTTGGTGTTGACTGGCGGGGCTGGACGGTGTGGCGTTTTGGGAATCGCTGATCGAAGTGAAGAGTTGGTGTTGGGAGTGAAGTATAGTGACGGGTGAAGTTGGATCTGTGAGAAAGGGAAGTGGACAAAGTGAAAGCGTTCTGTGGTGTTGTTGAGCGTTGTACAGACGTTGTGTAAGTCCTGTAGGTTGGCTGCCTGCCTGATTGAGCATCGTGATTTTGAGTTCCAGACAGAATTGTTGAGCCGTTGTTCTGACCGACTCCTGGCTGGAAAAAGGTGGCCGGAATCAAATTGCATGTCCCTTGAGCTATCTCTGAAGTTGACTTTGGAAGTCAGCTGTGTTCCCCTAGCACAGCAAAGTCAGGAAACGGTAAATCCAAGGCAAGTGTCCTGTTGCCCCTCGACCGCTGACCAGGAAAGCAGGAAGCAGCGGAAAAGAAGGCGTGAGGTGGCAGAAACTCCAGAGAAAATTGAAGGAATCCCTTTCCTGAAGAGAGCGGCGGTTGAACGTGTTTGGGTAGAGCAGAGGAATCTCCCACCACATATCCTTTCAGTGCCAGAAGTCCGTCACCTCCCCTTGGAAGTACAATCCTTCCTCGCTGCTCATTGGGCAGATTGTGAGCGCTCTTTTCAGGAAGCCGGAGACTTCATACGACAGGAACTGACAACGACTCTGCGGGAAAACAGAGTGGTGCGGGCGGCTGCTTCAGGAAAAGTGGACAAAGAGGGGGATTCTGATCGGTTTGGCAACAGAGAGGTGGAGGAGAATTCCAGCTCAGGGGAAGAGATCCCTTCAGATTGTGAAGTCCAGGGGAGTTGTACGGAGGGTATTTCGATTGGGGAGTGAATGTTTGGGGGTTGCCTTTGCTATAGTGACGATATCGTGGTGTGGACAAGTGGAGCAAGGGTAGTAGTGATTGTCCAATTGTGTTTGATTGAGGGAACAATCGTTGTGAATGTTGTGGTGAAAAACCTCTTGTAAAACTCTTTTGTCTCAAGGGGGTTGTGTCTCAAGGGGACCGTGACCTACTGGCCATATCATGGCGGTCACAAACAGGGTCCTTCAACACTAGGTGGCACAGTGCGGCGCCAGACCAAAATTGGAGGCACAGTAAATCAGTAAGTTTGCCATATTAACCAAATAACAGCGACAAGTAGGCAAACATTTCGAAAGCATAGAGTCAACGGCGCCTGACAGCATTCGATACCCAGTGCCGACTTCTATTACACGATCCTACCTTTCTTTTTCCTTAATTCGAAATTTTGCCATATATGGACAGAAATGGACTAGCCGTACTTTTATTTACTAATCAGTATTGGGTGAAGTTATCAGCATGCCTCCTGCACTTTCTGGCCATGCTCAGCGCGTTCTTTTCCTCTCTTTCTGACAGTTCTGTCTGTTGGGGCCCCAGTCAGCTGCCATATGTCAGCACTGAGCCCGCCTTTTGTGCTGACGTGGCTCAGTGACTAACGGCAAGTCTACTAAAATCGCTCCGATTAATCTGTACCCGCCTGTTTGTTTCGAGCGCTTTGGATGAGCTTCCGTGAACACACTGAAGCAAAGGTGTATTCATCATTCGCACAGCAAAATAATGAGACAAGTGATGAGATGGCACGTGTTTATTAACAATCTGAAACCCGGACGACGAGGATTGGGAATGATCCGAAGAAGGAAAGAAGCTGCCATGAAGCTGAGTGCGCACAAAGTTTCACATTCCCTGTAATGATGGGGCGTTGAGAATATGACTAGTTGTGGAGGTATGTGAGCCATTGTAAGCTACTGAGCAAGAACGAAGGGCAGGTGGATCAGGCAGCTTCTCTTGAGGAGAACGTAACTTCGCTCGTGAAAGACCCCGGCGTCATCATAATAAAAACCACGATTGTGATACTGAGATGGTAAAACACATCATTCAGAGGCTCATCAAGATGGTTTGTGTGCAACCAATGGTTGGCATACTGGACATAGGACATTCATGGGAACCCTCGTTCTGGCAACTAAACTGCAACCAATGAGTCACAGCTAGAGGCAAATTATCGATATTGCCATCGCACTGCAGGGAGCTCCTTGTACGGGCAAGGAAAGCCTGTTGACGAGCAGTCCATGCAAATTTTCATCCAAGGCAAAGCAGTAAGGCAGCGCAAAGGAATGTTCCATCACGCAATTATTAGGCAGCACATATTTGACTGGCCGATGTCTGCGATTAATTCAATTAACTGAAGCAGTAGAGCGGTCAACTGGACCCACAGCAGTTAAACACATCGACTGCACAACAAACTGAATTCAAATGTATTGCTTCAGCATAATCTGACATAACAGAATATGCAGATGTGTGTCCAAGCTGTGCGGCCCTGCACCAACGCACCTCGCCTCTCCTGCCAGGATTGTCATGGCACCTTTGCAACTGTGAGATGGAAATCGCAATGTAATATTCGTGGTACGGAGACAGATATCCCCAGACTCAGAACTTGCTTTGCAAGTAGTAGTAGCACCGCATCCCCAGTCCAATGATCCGTCCCACAGGCCATACATCTAGATAATCCAACTGTGATGAATGTATCCTTCCCCCCGTGAATTGAATCAAAATTGTGTTGCTCCTTTGCCTAAATTCTTGAGTTGAGTTCCGCACCACAACCACCATCAATGGGGCCCACGACTGGGCCCATTTATGCAACCCTTGCCATAGCCGCTGGAAGGCCTGCCCATGTCTACGGCTTTCCACTTCGACTGGCAAGGACGCCGCCGGCGCTAAGGACCTTGTGCAATTTCACGACATCGACTATGTCAGGATCCGCTTCCACGACCATGATGGCTGCCTGGGCTGGGGCTAGGATGCCAAAGATGAGCCTCCGAAGGCCTTGCAGCACCACGCGGTGCACTTGATCGATGACGCGCTCGCTGAAGTCAGGGATATGGGTGCTGCAATTTCTGGAAGGCCTCCTGGCTTTGCTCACCTGCAAAAACAGCATAATGGCATCTGTGGCCAACAAAGTATTTGGAAATCATGACAGTGTTCAAGGCGGCGGTCTCACTGGGTTTCCTCATTCGCCGCAAGTATTAGGACCACCACGTAGATCGAGTCTTGAAACACGTCCACACACAACAGTGCTGAGCAGTACTGCGCAGTGCGTGTTCGCAAGGTACAAAAAGTGCAGGGTTCTCTGTTACAGCATAGCGGCAAGAGTAGATACCCGACACACACATCTCCTTGGAAAGCGCGCTGTCCCCAGAGACTACTGGTACCTGCAAGATCCCTGCTCTGGCATGTTCCCTCAGCTTGCGGATACATGCCAAATGTTCGGCTCCCAGATCAGTGATTGCCTGCTTTTGGGAGGCGCTGAGACTCGCCAGATGCATGCATTTGGCCCATTTCTTTATGTCAGGATCATCAGGACACATCCTCATCTGCGGTTCCTGGGTGTAGTCCATGGACGATGCGTCGTCCAGTGCCATCTTGCCCATGATGTCCACAACGCCAGGCAGGATGAGACACAACACGTAAGAAACCTCTTCGGAAACTGCGCAGCAGCCCGAACAAATGCCGTTCGAGGTCAGGACGTCTCGCAATGCTTCCACTTGCGATGCAATTTCCGAACTTAAGCACCGTTTGTCATCTGTGGTCGCGGAACTAGAACAGGTGACAGCTGACAGGTGACAGGTGACAGGTGAAAGTTTTGTCGTCGCTTTGTGGCCTTCCTTCGGCGATCCTGTGCAAGGAGGCCACGATTGATTTCCATTGCTTTCTATAGAAATTCGCTCCTCGACTTGCCGAAGGAAGTCGAGCAGTTCCCACTCCGTTTCCACAAACTGGGTCCCCAATGGAGCGGAGACTTGGGCGACTGGCTGTTTTGAAATCGCCCCTGAAAGTCCGGCATCTGCAATCATTGCAGAGTCTGCCAATCCAGTTTGGGAGGCAGCTAACGACCCAGAAAGGGTTGATACTGCCCCGTACGAGTCCCCCATCGAGGTGGCGGTGCAGCCCACTCTAAGGGCGGACAGCTCTAGCCCTCCAAACGAAGGGGTGGCAGAATCCAGGGGCTCGCTTATTGCGCAAGAGAGGCTGGACATGGGTCTTGCAGCGGCGTTGTCCGTAGGGAGGCTGCTGACGACTGGATCCTGTGTTGGTCTCGTCGACCCATGCCCCACAGGCGTTGAAATCGATGGCGCTGAGGGTTCGGCGCATAGTGGCTGCGGAATGCCAGGGGGCCGCTCAACTGCGCAGAAGATAAAGGGGAAGTTAATCAGGCTGAAAAACCCTGAAGATGGAAAAAAGACAGCAATGAAGTGCCGCTTTAGGAAACTTAAGATTGCGTTGCTGAACGACACCAACACTGGGCAGCAATGCGCAGTACCTGTTTGCTACTCTGGTGTCCATTAATTCAAGATGTTTACACAACTGGAAGAGATGCACCATACCTCCCGCCCTTCTTATCCCGACAACAGCGCCAATGGAAATGACAATCGAGATGTCAGTTTTGGACCAGCAATAATTTGCAATTGATGGAGCAGAAGTTCCTAAACTACAAAAATGCAAATGCACTGATATATCTTCTTGAATAAAGGCCAATGCATTCCTCGTTTCATGACAGAAAAGCGGGGAAATATCAGCAGAATTAGCATCCTCAATATTGAGATGATTGCTCAAGGTCAGGTAGATTGGTGATATTTGCAGTTGTGTGTGGCACGTAGCAGTACGAAAATAGCCCAAGAGTTGATCCAATCAACTCTATGGCGAACTGGCAAATGGCAAACTCACGCAGTCTCACAAAAGCTTGTCAATCTGTAGCCCATTGTACACCATGTGCAAAAAACCGCATTGACCGTTGAGCCTGTCCACACTGGGTTCTTTCAGGTCCACCCACAAGCACCAGGGAAAAAGGGCCAAATAACACTTTTGCGAACACACATAAAACACATTTTATCATAGTTTCACACGCCAAGAACACAAAAATAACACAAACCCGTAAACTTCGTACACGTTTGGACACGTGCTATTTGGCCCTTTTTTTCCTAGTGAAGTTAGAAATGTGGATTCGGCCGTGCAGGCTCGTTCAACTTTACATCCACACATTTTATCAAATGAGGGTAAGCCAGCGACGACCTCAGCAGGCAAATGGCACGGCCAACCGACGCACGTTCAAAGCACACGCACCAGTAGAAAACAGCCTGTTTGCCAGGGCAGCTGCGATGCCACTTGACACAAATTGATGCCACCGCAGCCGCTTTCATGCGATCGCAGTCACTGTGACGGCACCGTTTTGTGTCAAAATGGCATCGCAGTTGGCAGCGCAAACATGGCGTTTACTGCCCGTGACGTCGTTCCTGACGCGGAACAATCATTGACTCGCAAAGCTCCTCGTTCCATACCTAGACTGCCGTCCAAGTCCATATCTACGCCATGCGCGGGCTGCCCCAGGACAATGGCACTCAGCCTGGCGTTCTGCTCCCTCAGGAGCGTGTTTTCCCGTTTCAGGAGCTCGCATCTGCTCGTCTCCTTCTCGTAAACATCCGTCAGCCGCGCCACCTCTAGGGCCTTGAGCTTCTGGCGCGCCCTGTCGGGAGCGAAGGGTCAGAGCACCATCAGAGCTGAGTCGCTTTGGCCCGCCCGGCGGCGAGCAACTTCCAGATGAACGCAACGCGCACGAAAATCCCTTCTGATAGTTGCCGCCGAATCGGCGACTCCCAGCCTTCTGAGCTCCTTGGGTTCCAGCCCTTCCCCGGACGCAGCTTCCGGCGATCTGCCCGTGCCAAGCGCGCGCTTTGCACGTGCCTCGGGCGATGCCGCTCCCCGCACCCTGCCGGCATCCCCAAAGGCGAGCGAAGATTCCTTCGGCCGCCCAGAGCCAAACTCCGCAGGGCCCGACCGCCCACCTTACCTGTACCTCTGCTGGCACAGTTTGTTCAGGTGCCTCTGGTGCGCCGTCCGCTTGGGCCTGCCCTTCTTGGACTCGTCGGGCGCCTGATCTTCGACAGCGCCCTTCGACCCCTCGCCTGCCGAGCGAGCCACCCGATCTTGCCGCGCATGCAGCGCTCCGGACTTGCCCTGCGTCATCCGATTTACGCCGGGCCGATCCTTGGGCTCCTTCCGGCGCGGCTGTCGCATCCAGTCCCGCCCCTGACTCCGAGAGTGTCGATACCGATGCCAAACGTCGCTTTCTCGTGGCAAAGCGGCGTGGGCGCTTGTGAGGTCAAGGCACGCGACACGTTTGGCGCCGAGTCGCGTCGTCCGCAGAGCGCTGCCGCCAAACGAACACCTATCAGCCAGCTCGCGGCGATCTGGGGAGGGGCATATGGGAATCGTCCCGTGCATATGGGTGCGAAAATGGTGGGCGGCGATGACCGCTAGCCATCAAGGTTTGAGGGGGGCATCGGAAGGGCACGCGGTAAGAAGCATCGCGCTGCAACCCGCGGGGCGGCAATATTTGTGACGCGATTATCCTCTGATGATGTGGCCCCTTGCTAGGGGCCTGGTGTCAAGAAACTTTGCGTGTAGTGGTGGAGTTTGTGTCCCGCCCAGCATCCCCCGCAGTGCTGACCAGGCGGATGAATGGATACAGATGGTGCGCAAAAAAGAATATGGCGAGGAGTTTAAACTCCTGAAACTGGCTGTCAAGATCTTTTGCGTGCCACCACTGGTTCAATATTGCAGTACGTGGCCGTTGTGAAATGTGCCTTGCCTTTGACGGCTGACCGACTGGTGCATGAATCATGTTGTTGGAGCTCTGGGCAAACCGGTCTTGTTCTCCATAAAGCTGAGCTAAGAGCTGGAGCCTTAGCCAAGCCAAGCCCCATCACCGGCGAACAATGTCGAAACTAGCGTTGTTCAGATTCCCTGTGGTTGGACCTGGCATGACACGTGCTTGAATACCAACGCATGATATCTGTTCTCCGTAAAGCTGAGCTAAAAGCTGAAGCCTTACTCTCAGCCAAGCCCCGTCACCGGCGAGCAATGTCGAAAGAAGCGTTACCGAGATTCCGCGTGGTTGGGCCTAGCATGACATGTGCTTGAATAACAACGCACGATATCCAGCAGTTGAAAGCGTTCAAGCGTGAGTGAAAACTTTGCGACTCGTAGTAGATACTCTATGAGTGTTGCATGACCTGTTCTGGGAGGCACCAGTGGGCAGTCAGCGCCCCAGTAATTCGGAGGCCTCGCGGTGGTCCACAACATAATTTTTCAAGAGACAGTCGCCGGGGGGCGGTGCAGCAACGTTGTGGCCCAAGTTACCACTGCGACCTTTCCAGCCATACAGCCCGTCATGCGTCAGCCACCCCATCCCCGAGATGCCATGCCCTCAGGCGAAGATGGCGAAGATCCGTAATGCGCCAGTGGGTGAATGGGCTGCCCCTGTAAGGGGTGCTTGCGCCCGGGCCGGCGGCGGCACGTGAACCTTCACCGCAAAGTTCCTCCCAACAAAGGCGCCGTCGTGAAGGCCTGCGCTGCGCACTGAATTGGTGGCCCCGCAGTAACGCTCATCCCCGACGGTCACACGCGCCTGCCAAACCCACCTTCGTCACAGCGCAGATACCCGCGCTCTTGCGCCCCGCTCCAACTTTGCAGACGCGGCTTCCAAGCGACAACGCTGTTCAGATGACGCCGGATCCTGTCGGAGATCTCGCAGTCGGGTCTGCGCGCCCAAAGCAGTGGTCAGAGGAGGTGAGCACGGAACGATACATGGTCATCGGGCCGTCTGCCAAGAACGGCCCCGAGTGGGAGGGTTCACAGGATTGGCCACAAAACACGCCAGTCTTGAAAGAAGATTGGACCCGAGAGTCACGAGGGCGCACCAGGGTGTCCCCCGGAGGTGTTTTCCACCCATAAAATCTTAAAATCCCACACAAGCTCCTTGAAGAGCAGCTCCTGTCCGTGGTCTGTGGGGATACCTCCAATGCCACCCCAACCCCACCCCGTCTCACTCCACACGGCAAGGCAATCCGTGCAGCAACTTGCTTCGTGCACAAAGGCGTGCCAAGAGGCGAGGCCGCCACAGCCGCAAGACAGAACATGGAAAAAAGTCACGCATCAGCGGGGGGCTGGCCGCACCGCGCTGTTTGCAGACGCTCCGAGCATCCCCGCCACAGGCCAAGTGCACCGCAGGCCCAACCTCGCCGCACCACTTGCCCAGAGGGGTCAGGCCCACAACGGAGAAAACCGCGACGGCGCCCACACAACGCGACCGCCAGATCCCGGCTTGACGGACACCGTGCAGCGACAGTCATATGAGTCACGGCCGGGTACACGTTACGGTGCTGCGCTGGATGGAGGCGATGGGATCGCTTCAACTCGCGCGGCGACCCCCGTCGCATCCGCTTCGCTTGAAGCCGCTCGAGCCTCCTGGTGAAATCTCGGCATCAAGAGCGGCCCCGTGCGAATGCGATGACCCTGCTCATGCCCGCGACGTAGACCGTGATCCGTGGCGGCGCCTCTATTCCATTCTTATATCCATTCTCATGCCATTCTGTTCTTAAAACTACTTTTTGCACTGCGGGCTGAAGCTTGAGGCGGATAAATGCTGTCACAACTGAAGCCGCAAACCACTGCTTTGCCCCGTTGTGTTGAACATAGCAACAGGCCTAAATGCGACCCGCGTGCCCCGTTGTGTTGAACATAGCAGCAGGCCTAAATGCGACCCGCGTGCAAGTGTGGTAGCGATGTTCACACCAGCTCTTGCACATACAAAGAGCTCTTGTCAGTTAACGTCCGTTTCGCACAATTTCCGTTGGCGCTTCCTCCACGCTGACGTGCGAAACGCCGTGGCTGCGTCACCAAATGCGCCCATTCACCATGCGCCGAAGCCCAAGTCCTCTTGAATCCATCTGCCAAAAGGCAGATTTGGCGTGCGGTGAAGTGCTGCTTCTGCGCCTACAAGCTCAAGGGCTGCTGTTTTCAACGTTGGATTCTTGGAGATTCCCTTGCGCCGTCCATTTCGTCAAGAAGCAAAGAATGTTGAGATCGCATTCCTGTGTAACATATGAGTCCGTCCTGCTGGCGCGTTGCGCACACTGTGGCGGCCTTCCAAACGTGCACTAGCAAGAGTGACCCAATGTTCTAAGGAAGTCACATTTATTGTTTTCGGTGTGGGACCAAAAGTATTCTTTCCTCTGTTTCTGGATTTATGGCGCTTCAAACTGGAGGTAGTTTGAGAGACATACAGGAGAAACGACGTTGACGGAGTTTAGCACTCCATCACTTTGCCGATGCAGGAGCAAGTCTTGATGTTTTGGCAAATGCAATCAAAGCGATTTCCACGGAGTGTCGAAGGCGCGTATGTCCAGGCTGTGCACGAGCTGTGTCGTGTGACACCACACTAGCCGAGTGCGCGCTCAGGTTCCATTCGGCATTGCAATGATCAGGCAGCCTGGGGCCGCCCGGCGCCAAATTTGGGCAAGCTCTGTAGCAATTTGCTTTTCTGATTTCTTTTCGTGATTCCATAACACAGCGCAGCTCATATGTTCATGGTATGGTTACGTTTCCAGATGAGCCCCGACTGACGGATGAGCGGGTGCCAACACGGGGGTTATCGCTACGCACGGTGAGCGTAAATGATGGTTAGACAGCCGCACAGCCACAGCCGCGCGTCCAGCGTCCGATGCCTGGCTCACCCATGTTGGCCATACGGGCTTTCCGGTTCCTGACAGGTTCCCGTCGCAACGCAACGGGCAGTAAGCCCGGCGACGCAAGCTGGCGACCGTCTTGCTCGTTTGACTGCTCGCAAGCCCTGGGACTCTGGAGACGGGCGCGAGCGGCCCAGACAAGCTCTTGAGGCGGCTGGATCGCTCCCCATCGGCGGTCCAGCCTCGGCCGCTCCCAGATGGACATCATCTGCACGGTGGCCCGCGAGCGCCGCCCTCGCAGACCCACCGCGTGACCACTTCGCTGGCTAGAATCCACGCGAAAACTGCGAAGGATGCGAAAGTTGTAAAAGACTCGCCCAGCGAGAGACGGCGTCGTAGCCGATGGCACCCACAGGCCACAAGTCACGCGGACCGGGCGCTGCCTTGCCTGTCGGCGCGACCAAAGGTTCGCTTCATGGGCGCACCCACGTGGCGCTAATCGGGGGCGGATCCTCCCCCCGTCGCAGCGCAAGCGCCTGGCAGCCCGTAGCCCACCTCGCGCGCGAGTGTCGCGCTATTGCTTCTCGGGCGTCCACCCATTCTTGTGCCAACCACGGTAAGCCTCCGGTCGACCGCGGCGCCGTGCCCGCAACGAACCCCCTCCACCCCTTGAAGCAACCCAAGGATCCCACAAGTAACGACTCACGTGCAAAGGCGGCCCGCTCTTCCACCGCCGGAGCCGGTGATCTCAGCCAACCGCGACTCTGCCGCTCGGAGCGCAGCCACGCGCCTGCCAACGCCCCTCTGTCCCCTCCGCGGCACTCTCCGAGATCGCCACCCTCCGACGGCGGCCCACGTTGTTCCTCGCGCCCGGTCTGGGCGCCGGTCACCTCGCCGATGGGGCTGAACTTCCCTTCGTGCGCTCCAAGGTCTGGAAGGGGAAGCGGCCCCACACGCACTCCCAGGAAACGCCCCCCCGCGAGCGGCCAAATCCACCGATATCCCGTGCGGCTTAACGTTACTGCGGGCCTAGTCAGCTCCAGAGTTGGTGCCCAGGTACATTGAAGTGCTGGGCAGTACCTCGTACGCTGTGAAAATTCGCGGACAACATCGGCATGGCCTGAAGCGCTGCAGTCCTGTCACAGAGCGCAGCTGCCTCCGCGTGGAAAAGTGGTGCCAATCGACCTGCGCGTCATCATTCTGTTCTATGGCGATAATGCCCCGGTCGCTTCAATGCGACCATAGGAGTCCGTGCGCGTCCTGCGACCGATCCTGGGATCACATGGGCGAGAAAGCCCCAACCTCCGGCGACGTCGCCAGGGACGGCGACGCGACCCCCGGCAACGTTGGCGAAATTGGTGGAGGGTGGCTGGGCGTCCGCAGCGTCGGCGGGATTGTTGCAAGGGGGGATGGAGGGGTCGCCAGGGCCGCCGACGGCATCTACAGGGCTCTCAGTTCTACCACCGACACCACGGGCAACGGGGTGGCAACGCCGCCCCCCCACCCAGCGACGGGAAATTCTGGCGATGTCGTTCGAGGTTGGACTTCCGGAGACATGGGCTCTGCCATGGGCTCAATTTCGGGCTCATTAGCAAGCATTTGAAACGGATTGATGACCAGAAATACAGTGGAAGTTGGGCAGAATAAAGCACCAGCGGGGCTGGCATGTGCTTGGCCCACCTGGGCTCGCTGGGGCTCAATTAGGCTCACTTGTGTTCGCTTGGGCTCAGTCAGGCTCCCGGCTGGATATTGCAAAACGCAACAACGAAAGTTGGACTCACTTCAGCCCAATTGGGCGTTGCATTAGAAATGACAACATACAACTAAAAAGGCTGGGATCGCGTGGGTTCAATTGGACGTTGGACTAGAAATGACGAAATACAACAAAACAGGTTGGGCGCACTTGGGTTCACTTGAGCGCTGGGAGTAGAATTAAGAAGAGGAAATGACAAAATTGGTTCCTCTGTGGCAAAAGGGGGTCCCTCTGCGGGGTTGCATTTGACAGAAGGGGGTTTTCTCACTGTCACCTGTACATTAGATGCGCTGCCAGACCGGCGCTACACCGGCGACGGTCGGCAAGCCGGTCCTACTAGGGGCGACACTGCAGAGGACCCCCCTTCGTCAAATGTACTCCTGCAGAGAGCACCCTTTTGTCAATTTCCCTCTTGTGGGTGTTTTAGAGGTTTGCAGGTCTGTGCGATGCCATTTAACTGACCCTCCTACCCTTAGTGTATCTATTACATGCAATGGGTCTCCACAAAACGTTTTCATAGATCGTCAACAGCCATCCCCGGATCCGCCATAACTGTCCCACACAATTCGTTTCGCACGCACAACCGCATGGTTTGCCACAGTTTCTTTGCCACTGGAAGTGGCCTGTGGACTACCGCCGCACAAGAAGCCCATGCAATGAAGGCATTGTCAGCCACCGCTAGTATGGGCGCCACAACATTTTCACAGATCATCAACAGCCATCCCAAATCCCACATAAAATTCCCACACAACTCGGTTCGTACTCACAATCACACTTGATGCCACAGTTTTTGTCCGCTGAAAGCGGCCTGTGGATTGCCGCTGCACTGGGAGTAAACAAAGTGAAGGCAATGCCAACAAGCGAGAAAACAGATGCCACAAACGTTATGATGAATTGCTGAAAGCCATACCCAAATCCCGCATAACTATCCCACACATGTTGATTCGCACTCACAATCACACTATTTGCCAGCACATCTGTGCTTTTCTTTGATATGAGCACACTCGCAATTGCCGAGAGAGGCTCTCTCATGGCCAGAGGATCCTCAGCCATCAGACCAATCACCAAACCATTCTTCGCCTTTACACTTTACTTGAGCCTTTACCCCTCTGTCTGCTTTCCTATGGCTGTGCTCGCCATTGCCGCATGCTCGCTCCCGTAGTTCCAACATCTGCGACTCCCTCCCGGAGTTCTGATCGCCAGTTGATCTCCCAGTTAGCTCTGATCCTACCTTGCTGTCATCGCAGCTCCGTCCGCCGCTTGCTCTCCCCGCAGCCCTGATCGCCGCTTGGTCACACCCTCAGCTCTGATCGCTATGACTCCCTCACATAACTCCGATCACTGCGTGCTCTCTCTGGCAGCTCGCTAACGCATTCAAAGCTGAGCTCGTTACCGTTCGCCACGATGGCAACAACCACTTTGGTTTCGCACGCATGGGGTGGGAACGACCCAGAACCAACTGGATCTCCAATGGACACCGAATCAGAATGCACAATTTTCGGCCAAATCTTAGGCAATTTCAAGGGGGCATAAGAAGTAGTGGGAATGAGTATCTTTTCACAAAAATTGGCATTCAAGGGTTTTGGGACCCATTCTAACCTTCATTATCACTAGGAAAAAACAGGCCAGATGACACAGTCTTGACACGGTCTGCTCAAAATCCAACCGTGTACTTTCGGCAAATGTGGTCCCAAAAATACACAGTTAGTACACACATTGACACAGTTTCAACCGTGTACCCTCAAACAACTGTGTAGACTACACGGTTTCCTAGGATGAACCGTTAAAACTGTGTCAATGTGTGTACTAACTGTGTACTTTTGGGACCACATTTGCCGAAAGTACACGGTTAGATTTTGAGCAGACCGTGTCAAAACTGTGTCATCTGGCCTGTTTTTTCCTAGTGTATTACTTTGGAAGCCGTTCAGATAACGAAATTTATCTTTCGAATAGAGGGCAACTAATCTTGGACGATAGAAGTACGAAACAACGATAATAGTTGGGATCAGCTGGGCTCCGTTAGGCGCTGTGCTGGAAATGAACAAAAACTACAAAAATAAGTTGGGATCGCCTGGGGTCTCTTTGGCACTGGGCGTATAAGTAAGAAACACAAAGATAAAATTGGCCCCAGCTAGGCTCAGTTGGGTGCTATACTCTAAATGACAAAATACTACATAAATAAGTTGGGCTTACTTGGCCTCAGTTGGGCTCCGGGCTGTACATTGCAAAATACAACAACAAAAGTTAGGCTCAGTTGGGCACTGGGCACAAAACTAGGAAACACAACTATAAAATTTGGCTCCAGCTCGGCTCAGTTGAGCGCTGTGCTAGAAATGGCAAGACACCAAGCCTGATAGTAGAGCACAGGACGTAGGGATATTTGCCGACGTGATTGCTTACAAGCACCACATGCGCCAGACTACACCAGGGCGCCTTCCTACTTCTGAAGTATATTGAAATTGACACGCGCAGCATGTCCTGTGGTAAAAATACCCGTGGCGATCGAAGTGTATGGATGGGATTCGAATAGTCGATTTCCCAGACAGGAGCCCGACATGCGACCAAACACACGTGGTCAAGGATTTGCCCCTTTACAAGCATGCTATTTCTAGCGTCCTGTCCTCGCATTTTCATCTCAACATAGAATCGGCCCAGTCTCCGACTCAAAGCGCTTGATACAATTGGAATCAGCATGAAGCCCTTGACGCCCGCCTTTGGCTGCGGAGCGTGGAAAATCGCCTTCAGCAGTAATGTTTGACCGTTTATCTCGCATTGTGAGAGGGAGCTATGGTACAAGATGTCCTTCCTGTGGATGTGCAGTCTTCCATGCCATGGATTCCATGGACAGGCATATGGCGTATCAAAATTGGACATGGCACACCCTCCTTCACCGTAAGCATTGTCGCGGATGTGCATATGTTCGTCATGCACAGCCTGATGGCCGCATCACGGTCAACATCTGCAAGTGCAGTTGGAATGGACGGCTTCAGGAAGAAGATTGTTGCGGCACCAAATTCCTTGGCGGCACAGGACCGTCCAGAATTTGGACCCTGTCGATCGCGATGGCGGTCGGTTTGGGCCTCAAGGCCATGAATACCAGTGAGGCGCGCAGAAGCTTTTCTCGCGCAGCATCACTTGTGGAACCAAACTCCACCACCTCGTTCAGGCAGCAACCAAGAGAAGTGCTGGATGGGCCTGATAACACATGCACCTATGGGAGGGTTCAATGCATCCGTGTGTACCAGAGCGTGTGGGGGTGCAACTGCTGCACCATTCCCTAGTTTCTCCACTGCTTTTCTAACATGACCTGCAGATACAACAGACCCCACATAGAGCACAGCTGCATTTTCCTGTGCATTGCGCAATGCATGCATGTTATTGTTCAAAGCAATTTTTTTTCCCAGTCGGGTACTCTTTGGACGCCAACGCCGACACCTGGCTTTCTTACACAAGAAACCTAGGCATATTCGACTCACAACAACCCCTGGCGATGCCAGCATTCCCTATACCGTTACGCTTGCTACAGACACATGCCACATGCTGGCCGTGGTGCTTTCCCTCCCTACACTCGATAAATTCCCCCAGCAGTCGCAGGGACTTGGCCAATGCCCGCATTGTCAGAGTGTGATTAAATGATGCTGCATAGCTGACAATCATGCACACACATTGATGTCATGCCTCAGGATGGCGCATCATTGATGTCACGTGCATTGAAATGAGAGCAAATAGCGAATTCCGAGCCACACTTTCTGTCCCACTCTCCAACAACGCAAATCCCCAAGCCCTTCACTCGCCCCAAGAGCAAGGGAAGAATCCCCCCGTCGCCACCATTCCCTTCGCAGACAGCTGCCCAAGACATGCCTGAAAACGAACCGACATCCAAGACATGACATCATCCATGGTGACATTTGAATCAAACGCAGTGCTTCATCCGCCAAGAAGAAAATGATACATAATTGACGTCAGTGAATGAAGTTAAACGGATATTGGCCGTTGGGAGGGAAGTTTACAGGAGGTGTTGGACTTGCTGGTACAAGTGCCGCCCCTTGGGATTAAGGGCGGCAGTGAGTGAGTCACACCTACCAAGAATTGGTCATGCTCACGTGGGACAGCCAGTGACCTAATGGCACGGTGTGTAATCAGGCTGGACACGTGGGGTGCCCACCGGTCTGTGAGTAACTTGTGTTGAAAGGTTACTCACAAGGGTTGTACCGGTCGGGGCATGGACAAAGAGGTGTGGCGAAAGGTTGCTCTATTCTTTCTTTCGCTCCCGCCCACCTCAGCCCTATGATATTGTGGCTTGACATAATGTAAGAGAGACGTTTGGCAAACTGGAGAGTACGTCACCGCGGTGACGTTGGTGCACCCGAGTGGTCACTCTGGGGATGCAGCGAAATGTGTGTGTGTGCATGAGTCTGAGTGCGAGTTACGGATTGAACCTTCATTGACTAGAAACGGGTTGGGCAAGGCCACCCGTGTTTAAGGCGCTTTGAACACACTTGTGCACGCTTGTTGTCCCCGGCCGTTCCGAGCGCGGAAAGCCCTGGCTGCGCCGGTCACAGCCGCCTCTCCGAGTGCATGATCGTCCACAGGCACGACGCCGCGGTGGCGAACAACATCACGTGCGCCCCCCACCGTACTCGACGTCAGGGGCGGCAGGCCGCCGGCCCTGATGCTGAGCCGCGCCCTGTGTTACCATACCCACATGGCGTACGACGGCGCCAGCAGGCTCAGCACGAGCACCATCATGAGAAGGACATCCTGGCAGCGGTCCAGCGCCCCCGGCGTCGGGGACCCCTGGCCCGTCCAGGTGCACAGTGCGTTGAGCCACCTCCACGCCGCCTCGACGCAGACCGCGCCGTGCGGCAGCATGCTCGCCTCCGTGCAGACGCGCGCCTGAATGTACAGCGCGATGGCCGCCACGGTGGGCAGCTGCACCAGCAGGTGGTGCTTGGTGAACATGGGCACGCCCAGGGTCTGGAAGGTCGGGCCCAGCACGCCGGTGGACAGGAACGTGAACCGAACGAAGGCCCGGGGCCCGTCTACGGGCACCCACAGCGGCGACAACATCGGCGACAGGACGATCCCGGGTGCGTTGCACGCCACGCGCCTGATCAGCGCCACACCCGTGCGCGCCGCGCGCCGATCGGCGATCCCCCGAGAGTGCCATAGCCAGTCGATGCCAAGGTGGAGCCCGCACAGCGCCAGGAACAGGCCCCCCATCTGGGACAGGCCGTACTGGCGCATCATCACCCAGCCGAAGGTCGCGGACAGCAGGACGTCGATCTTTGAGAGGGCGCGGTCCACCGGCCTGAAGTGGGCGGCCGCGCGCGTACCAGGCGCAGAAGCAGGCCTTATCTGCTGTGTCGGAAAACCAAAGGCAGGTGAAGGGCCTTGCCGCCGGCACAACGGGCACCAGATTCTCTGCGCCTTCCTCCATGCCCTTCTTTATTAGGCCAAGAAGCAGGATAGAAAAGTTCGGGACCGGCCGCTTCCGGCGGCCAGGGACTGCCCCCGCGGGCCACTCGTTGCCGATCAGGCGATGTAGGCGTTACGAACAATCGGATCACGTCCGCGTCACTCGGCCACGGCGACTGTAGGCCCGGACGTCGCTGTGGCCATCACGGTCACCAAGCGGGGTGAAGGAGTTGGGTGGAGTTGGGGTTTCCTGAGAAGGTGAGTTCGGTCGCTCTGCCCGCACAGGACGCTGCGGCTAGCGCGTTGCTCGCCAGGGGGCGCCGCGTTTGGTTTGTGTACGACCTGAATCTGTGTACTTGCACTTACGCTCCCCGGTGCTGTCGCACAGGAGTTGACACCGAATAGCGTCAGTCCATATAGGACACAACGATGCAATCAGCAGATTTTGCTGCGACAGGCCGTGGCTGTTTGACGAGTGGCAGCCGCCGCAACGTGAGCCGTGCCACGAATCGCACTCCGTGCAAACGATTGACTGGCTGGGTGGGTTGTGGCGCACGGGAGTTGTGCGGGTTCCCATTGCAAGTACGATCGCGCGTGGCGGAGGTCAACGGCCCATCACGACACCTATGATCGCGCGAGATTCTCCGTACCGTGTCGGAGGGAAGGGTCAACGCCACTCGCGCCACGAGCTGGGGACCTTGTCACATCGTGGCACTGTCGCGAGTGTGCCGACGGACATTACATCGCCACATCGTGTGCCAATCGCCTGCGGAATCACGTTACTTCTCTGCCCAAGGGGTTGCGCGACGGGGAAAACCACGCATCGCGCCCTGGCTCGTTGCGGAACGGCGGTGCGAAGCGAAGGATTGACGGCAAGTCGTTTGGTAAGCCAGACTACAACTCGAAAGGACAAGCCCCACATCGCAAGTTGGAGATTTGTGTTGTGTTGGCTTGCTACAAGGACGTAACGAGCTGCAACCAGTACATGGTTACGTCCAGTAAAGGTTGTTAGAGTGCGGAACGTGACGATACCCGAACAAAGGCATGTACCTCGTGCATGAGCTTTGTCCTGGCATCTTATGGCATACCTGAAACCAGGGGTCAGTTGGGAGGGCAGCCATCATGCATTCCTTCCCTGCATTGTGCAAGATTGCCACTGTTGCAACATAAGTATCTGTTGATGATTAGACTGGACTCATATAGTAGGAGATTGCAGTTGATTGGATATCTCAACGTTCCGGATTCTATTGAAATACAACTTTGCTTGGTTCCAGTTGTTGCTGAATGAATATTGTATACAATCTTGCAATTGCTTATATCATGACCATTTCAAGTGTGTTTATAAACTAATATTCACAATGACGAAATTGCTAAGACTCAGTAATATGTGTGTTCGATTTGCTGTAAATACATCGAGAATTGCTAAAGCATTATCACGTAGAGTAAGTCCGTTAGGTAAAAATTATTTGTTGTGAGATATTAGGTTCACCATGGCACGTACATATGCACCTGGGTTTCTGCCAGCTCCAGAGGAGCAAGTTCGGGTTCTGTCAACGGTCGTGTCTGATGGTGGAAGTGGCACAACCGCCACGTACAAAGTTCAATCGTCAATAGGGACGGTTACAAGTGTGTTTGAGCATCCGCATCCCTCCAAGGGTATGCAAGTGCATTTACGAATGGAAATGCAAGGAGGAAACGTCGAACCAATCCACTGTGTGGTTGGTTTGGAAGCGATTGCGCGGGCAGGCAGTTCCTCTCGATGGAATTCTGCAATGCTGAGTACATTGTTGGCCGAAGGCAGGCTTCCAATTGTGGACGTATCCAGTTGCGTTCATCTGTGTGAAGTTGAGGACTTAGCAGGCCCAATGACAATTCGTCATACTGAGCTGTCATCGGACACTGCACGGGTGGAAAAGTCTGATCACATGACAGTTCCATCACAAGGGCAACGCTCAGCTGCTGAGAAAGAACGCGAGGAATCACGAGCGACAAGCAAACCAGAAGAAAGTCTGGTAAATAATTTCTTGTGAAAGACATTATTACGACATGCGTTGAGATTATTATTGAACTGGATGATAGCTTATTTACATTCCAACTTTTGTAGAATGAGTAACGTTGGTTATACTACTAATAACATCATAATTAAAGCAATACTAAAATACAATATAAAGTTCAAGCCCAGTCGGTACTGGGACACTTTGTAAAATTTAGTACGATCGAGTTTGAGTTTAATGTTTACATATCATATAAGTCGGAAAATGATCCCGACTATAAAATTGCTTTCCTTGCGTGTTCATTCATTTATAAGCCAAACTGCGAGTTGGGATCAGTTGCTGAAATCTTCAGTTTGAATTGATGGTTTGTTTTCACGTAAGGGGTGCAGTGCACCCAAAAGGCAATGGAAGTCCAAGCTTCGTGAGTGCTTGGAAAAGTTTGCAAAATTGGTGCGTTTGAGTTTGCGTTCGTTGTTTGAATGTTTGTATGGGTCTATACAAGATCCAGAGTCAGTGGTCCGATGGTAGGAGCCAAACATAGTGCGTGTTTGGTCTTGGCATTTGCACTTCAATGTAACACTCTGTTCACTTGCATTTAGTAATAATAATAAACGGAATTCACAAGTTAACATTAGATTTATGATAATATCTATTATTTACCTAAATCCCGGTGTGAATGTTTAAAGGTTGGGACATCTGGCAGAAGTTCTCCATCTATCGAAGTTGACCTAGCAACTGAGTTGCTCAGCTCCTGGCTGACTGATTTCAAAGAAGGAGCAGAACCGTTGCAAAGAATGATTTTTGATGAAGGCACGTCAACTACGTGCACACCGACGTTGTCATTTACACAAAAGCAGTTGATAGCTGAACAAGCACGCAGTTTGATGCCGATGTTGAGGAAAGGTCTGCGGTCTCCTATGGAGAGGCATTATGGCATGGCCGCCATTTTGCGCTTTGTCAATGATGTTTTTCGAATCGTGATTGAAGGACATGAGTGCGCCGTCACCCTAATGTGGAAGACAAATCAGTGGTTTCGCGATGTTCAAAGGAAGTTGGAAATGACGCCTTCTGCGGATTCTCAGCCGAGCATTGATAAAGTTGCATCTACTCTTATTGCGGAAGTTGAATTGTTCAAAGGTAGCTTGGTTGAAGTGGCTCGGTCTGAGAGTCACAAGGCTCTTGACATGCGATACAAGCAAAGGCGTATAATGGATTGGGACGATGACCTCAGAAGAAAGCGGGGGCGTTGGGGGCCCACCAGTTTTCGCGGTGGTAGGAGCACCTGGGCCAGCTCCCGTCCTTGCAGACAGTGGTCTCAAACAGGTCGGTGTTCTTATGGCCTGGAGTGCCGCTTCGTTCATGACCAAGGAGAGAGTATTTCTGGTGGACGTGGAAGATCAGTGGACGGTCATGACTTGCAGGGAAACGCACAGTGCCCAGGTTCAGTGCCACGGAAGGGATAGAAAGTCTGGGGTTTGAGGAGGAGGAATTTGCGGAGGATGAGGAGATCAAACTCCAACGGAGATTGGATACTCCTATGACCTGGATATCGCATACTGATACTCAGCAGATGCTGCCCATTTGCGCCTCACAAGGTGCATTGCTTGGTGAGGATGTGGCTTTGAATTTCCTAGACTGGGAGTTGCAGAAGCTTGAACATGCAGCTCATGAGCGCCCCGTTGTTTTGCAAGATGATCAAGAATGGTTAAGTGACTTGTTGAACATCATTCCCAGTCTGGAGCATTTCAAAGCTGGCTTCATTCATTCCCGTGTTAGAGTATGGGAACGATATTTTCAAAACTTTCGCCAACGTAAGCAAGTGCAATTAGTGCTTTGATGGATTAGAGAAGGGGTTAAATTGTCATTTTGTGGTGTTTTTGATGCACAACAAAAAAGTCAGCCAGGTTTTGAAACCAAAATTAGGTTAGTACGCGATATGCTATGTCCAATAGTAGGGATAGACAAGGTCGATGCTTTCTTAAGTGGATCTGAACCTCATAGGATCGTATTTCCTAATCGATCTTCCGTTGATATATATTCTGAATTTGTGGCAGAAGAATTACAGAACTTGTTGAAAACTGGTGCCATTACAGTGTGGGATCCAACAACGGCGGGCACCCCTATTGTTGTCAATGGAATGGCAGTGGTCGTTGGGTCTACAAAGAAGAGGTTAGTGGTAGATTTGCGCTATGTTAATAGGTTTGTAGAATACCAAAGATTGCAATATGAGCGACTGTTGGATGTTCCTCAATTCGCAGCTTTAGGGGAGTTTGCATATACTACTGATTTCAAGAGTGGGTACCATCACATTCGCATGCATTCGTCAGCTTGGCCATATTTAGGTATACAATTTGAAGGGCAGGTGTATGTGTTCACCCATTTGCCATTTGGTTCGTCATCCGCATGCAGGGTGTTCACGACTATTATGGGCGAAGTGTATAGACCATTGCGCTTAGCTGGGATCCACATTTCGTATTTGCTTGATGATGAATTGGGGGTAGCTCAGACTAAAGTACCAGGCCAAAGTACAATGCAGTATAGTGGTACGTATATTGGTATTTCTCGGTTTCTTTATAGGGGTCGGAAAATCCCAGCTCATCCCATCGCAGAGGATTAAGTTCTTAGGCATGTTGATTTGTTTGGATACTGGCAAGTTTGAGGTTCCTATGGATAAATTAGAGGCTTTCAAGGTCTTAGCTCGTACTCTTCTTGCTGCAGCAGAGTTGAGCAATCGTCAATTAGCTCAACTTGCTGGCAAAATCATATCTTTCCGACCCGCAATACAACATGCCCCATTGTTTGTTCGAGATTTGTACAAGACGATGATTTATAGCCAAAAGTGGGACTTTGTCTTTCCCAATCCTCAGCGGGTCAAGGCAGTTCTGCAATGGTGGCTGCAACACGTCGATCTTTACAATGGCTCAAGATTGTGGAAGCGCGATGCATATATTCGAATCATTTGTGATGCTTCAGATATTGGGATTGGAGCACATGTTCCGGATTTCCTAGATATTCCACCCATTGTCTTATCCTTCTCAGATCAAGAATTATATATACATGGTCATTTGCAATCAAGCACATTTCGCGAGATTTTGGGCATGCGGAAAGTTTTAGAAGCAATGATTGAGCACTATCCGCATCGGGTGCTTCACGGTCGCCTTGTATTTTTCTCGGACAGCCAGGGGGCAGTGGCTGACTTGTTGAATATGCGATCGCCGGTCGATATGATCTTTCAGGAAGTTGTCAACACGTATACTATTGCCAACAAGTTTGATGTGGAAGTTGATTATGAGTGGAGACCTCGATCAGAACCTGAGCAAGTGGTGGCGGATTTCTTTTCTAAGGTCAAAGATGCTTCTGACATTTGGATGGACAGTCGAATGGTGCTTCAAATCCAGCAGAGATGGCACATTAGCTTTACTATCGATCTATTTGCTAGTGGGGATACCGGTTGTGCAAAGGCACATAGGTTTTACTCGAAGTTCTTGTGTCCAGGTTCAAGTGGTAGTGATGCTTTTCGATATAATTGGCGCTACTCTTCAATCGGCACCAAGGAGTTCTGTTGGATATTTGGTCCTTATGACCAAATGGGACGTATCATCAAGAAAATTAAAGATGATCGGTGTGACGGCGTGCTGATCGCCCCTAATTGGTAATCGCTTTGGCGTGCACAATTGCGTCCCAAGTATTTGCCTATAGTCGCATCATGGATGTTGCCGATTTATAAAGGTTTGGTGCGTTTGGGTCCTCGGTATCCTAAGACAGCTGTGCGGTCTGAATTTCAATAGACCTTTGTATTAGTAGCCTATTTGATTCAATGGCCTTGATTCTGAACTCCACGTGGTGTCTTTTCTTTATGCATTTGTCAATCTTCCTTTCCCATGTTTTACATTCATTACAATGTCCTGTGCCCCCTCAAATGTTTGGTACGATTCAAGTATCTTTTGGCCGTTTCCACCGTAATCAACGCTTGGCCAGCTATGTCTTCAATCGGGATTCCTCTCTCATAGTACGCATGTTGCATCGCCCCTCGTTTCAAACTATACAGTGTTTCTTGGCCTTGCATCTCCCATTTCCTCAGTAGGCCTTGGAACGATTTTTGCAATACATCGGTATTCGCTGGTTTTTCTTCTAATTGATCCGTACCCCGCCGGAATGTGCGAAACACATAGTCGGTAATTGGCCTTCCGTACTTTTTATTCCAAAGCAAAAACATCTGCAATGATCGCAGCGGACATATAAACCACCAATCTACTGGCAGCACATGTAGTGTGATACTTCCTGCGTCTTGCCTCTGGCGATTCTTAATCCATGACACGTCTAACTGCCAAACCTGCCCATCCATCAAGGTTTGCTCCGTCAATGCTAATTCGCGTTGTTGGCCGCCCGGTTTTCTCAGCCAATACAATCGCATTTCGCCGATCGTCTTTGGTCGTTGAAATGTCGACCGCATCATTGCCAACACCACCAGCGTTCGTAGGTGCAGATATGTTGTTGCATCAAACTCTATACTGCCCTTTTGCCACTCCTGCATCACTGCGTTGCCCAATCTTCTTTGCATATCTTGGTACTTCGCCCAACTCATGGGCTCTACTGCGGCTTCTGTATATCCGCTTCATTGCATATCGATTTGGTACCCCTTTCTCAGTTCTTGTATGCTTTGATGCTTGATTGGATTCCCTACTCCAGCATTCCAGTCACCAGATCGCCCTCGTCGCTCAAACCATTGTGCCAGATGTGACAATGTTCCACTTAATGTTCCTGGTGCTGCCCTCTTGATGCAAACCCCTCCTTCTTTCCTAATCGGTATTCTTCCATGTGTTGGCATCCATTCTTTTGTCATGTATACGAGTACATCGTAGGGTGTGCAGTTATCTAATGTTTTCTTCAGTGGCAGTTTCTCCAGAAATTCTTGTAACTGCTGTACCTGGAACTCTTCCTCCTGCCTTGTCTTGAATGCTCGACATTGCCTTCCCAAATTTGCTGCTGTGCTCAATCCTTGTTTGTACATGGTTCGGCACTCCTCTACACTGACTTGTGCCTGACCTGCCCTGGTGGCCACTTTGGTTCGCTCTTTCCTATACCAGCTCTCCACATCGTCATCCCACGTTTCTTCCTACAACACAATTCCCTCGTTAATTCCTTTGTTCTCCTTTGTTTTCACTCCGTGGTCGATCTGTTTGGTTGGGAAGGAAGGCTTGATAAGGATATCCAGCCTTTTGGGTTGGGAAGCGTTATGACTCCTCATCGCATAATGACTTCCATTCCCTGGTGGCCGGCCAGGCACCGGCCAGCTACTCCATGCAGCACGGAGTGAGATCGTAAGTATGTATTCATTAACTTGCCAGGAGTTGACACCGAATAGCGTCAGTCCATGTAGGACACAACGATGCAATCAGCAGATTTTGCTGCGGCACGACAGGTCGTGGCTGTTTGACGAGTGGCAGCCGCCGCAACGTGAGCCGTGCCACGAATCGCACTCCGTGCCAACGATTCCCACCCGCCCACCCTTTGCGGCTCTTGGCGCGGTGGGGCCCTTTTCTCCCTGGCTGCACCCCCAGGACGATGGAAGCGTTATGACTCCTCATCGCATAATGACTTCCATTCCCTGGTGGCCGGCCAGGCACCGGCCAGCTACTCCATGCAGCACGGAGTGAGATCGTAAGTATGTATTCATTAACTTGCCATCTGAAGCCTTTGCGCCCGGCTGCTCTTGGGACTCGGTGCATTGGGGCTGGTTGACACGGATCACAAGTTGGTGGGGGTCTCCCTCTTCGGTTGTAGGCTGGCGACACGACACCTTCGCCATCCTCTGCGACGCTATCCAGAATGTCCTCGTTTCTGGCGTCTCCGCGAATGTTGAAGGGCGCTCTCTGCGGCCTGCTAAAGTACAGGATCAACATGCCCTTCGCCTGCAACAGTGTCCCCAATTGAGGCGTGCTTGGGGTGGGGCTGGGCTGGGGCGGGGTTGGGGCCAGTGCATATCGTCCTGCGTGTGCCGTCGCTGAGGAACACGGCACTGGGACTCCCAGGCCTCCATGGCCTCCCGTCATCCCGTTGGCCCCAAATCTGCAGGCGCTTTGCTGCGCAGTTCACTTTCTTGCTGTGCAGCACATCCACGTGCGCCTTGTGTTCTTCCCACTCTGCGGTCCTGCTTCCTGCGAGGCCGATTTTCTGTTCCATATTTCATTACCTGCTCCGTTCTGCCCCCCGCGGCCAAAATGGACACTGCGTTCCTCGCAAACACTTCAGTGCGTCAGCCAAGTGACCACCGAATGCAGCGAGCCACCTGTGAAACTTGGGGTTGGGAAATCACCGAACGTGCCCAGCAATCAGCTGGGCAATCCAACCTTGCGATGACCAGTTTCCCCAGCACGCACCGTAGAATGAAGAAGCGATCCAGCGGCCAGCATCCTTACAACAAATACAATGTACAACGTGGATGCTCACCCCAGCCAGCATCCCAACGTCCACGCAATGGACGACAATTTCGTGCACTCTAGCACAAGCGATGTGCCATCGCATCCCATTATTATACTCCATTGGAAGAAAAGCGCCCTGCCATCAAGAAGGCAAAGACATGGGTGGCAGGGCCACGTTCATGTCCATGCTCTGAATTCGACAGTGCTGCACTTCACGATGGCCGTGGGCAAGGAAATGCACAATGAACCACTGCAGCACCGATGCACCTCTGAACCCCATCCATGTCAGCGAACGCACTCAGCACGCACACGCCAGGAGCAATGCAGTAGGCATCGCCACTCCCATGCAACGTCGCCTCGGCAACGTCGCACTCCATCAAAGAACTGCACTCCAGGGTGCGGTGACTCATCAGAAGCCAACAAGAAGATTATTCTGGGGCATAGCTGCCCACAGGAATGTCAACTACAGCACTTGCCAGAGTGCAGCCATCTGGCAGAAAAAATTGGATTGTGGCCCACCCAGCTGCCCTGCACTTTGCGGGTTCTATTCTCTGCAGTGGCAAGGGGAGGTCATTGTCCCCCCAAAGCTGGCTCTACTACCAGGCATGTGGGTGCAGCGACCCCACGCTGCCGCCCAGACCTGCACAACCTTTGGTGGGCCCAGTTGCGTTCATTCAAGCCACATCTTTCCATCCAGTTTTGCATCATTTGCTACCTCTCCCACCACTACACTACTACCCCTGCTCACAACCATCACCAGCCAAGCTTGTCCTCATTTATCCTGCAGACAGGGAAGCTCACCATCAGCATACAAACCCCTGAACTACCAAAAAAAGTTTGGGCAAACATGGCCCAGCAGGTGTGAAATGCCTGCCAGGCCTGCAACAAATCCAGATAACCAGGTTCTATCCTACAACGTTGGCCCAGCACTACATCACCAAATGCTATCGTGCTAAGGCTGCTAGTTCCAAGCAACACAGCCTGCTGCCCCCCTTTTGTCAAGCCTGACGTTTTCTGCACTGCACCTGCTGGGATTGAAAACAAGGCCACTGCTCCAAAAGGTGCCATTGAATGGGTGGATGCCATGTGATGGGTAATATGGGGAACCACTTTCTACCAACATCAAGCAGTCGCTGATTGAATGTGTCCGCGATTACCATCTCCCACAAGGTGCATGGGCTGCTAACACATGGATGCTCTCAAAAAGAAACGCTGTTCAGCTATGCTGCACAGCTGTCCAGGAAACCTGCTGTGAACCTGTCGCCAGGCTGTTTTCTCTGCCCTCACACACACACATCTTTCTGCCCCCACACTCTGCACACAGCACTGATAGTGGTTTCCGAAAGACCTTCAAGAGTTCAAAGATTGCCTTCGAAACCACCCACCATACGATGCAAGCAGATCCTGCGAATGTGCTGCCACTCATAACACCCATGTCTCCCATCCAACATCGCTGACAGGAAAAAGTCTGGGTGCTGCAAGCCAAAAAGCCTCAATGGGAATATCACCCTTTCATGCAATGTGCAATGCAAACTCTCCTTCAACGCCCTGCACCATGCCCCAGAAAACGCACCAGAAACTGCTAAAGTCAACCACCTGAAAGCAAATATCTGACATATATCCTCTGCAAAAACTCATTTCCGCCCCTATGCCACCTTGCTGCCAGCGGCAGCTGCATGATCATACCTCATTCAGGTCTTGTAGCAATCTTCCATACAACGAGGACTACAGAAAGTGCAGCTGTCACAGTCGTGGAAGCTTCTCCTGGTCACTGCACGCTGCAAACCAAGGTTGGAACCAAGGGGTTGTGCATATGTCTAACACGAATCTTCTTGCTCACATGCCTTAGCTATTTTATGAGACTCTGTCTCCACACAAGCACATGTTCTTGCCCACTGGAAAGTGAAACATGCCATGAAATCCTCTTTGCGCCAGTCCAATCGATTCTGCCTCCGCTCAAAGCTCTTCCTGTTCTGCTGCACATGTCCTTTTGCTCCGCAAGGCCAGACTCAGGCTGCATCAACTGAAACAAGGCTACGTGGTGTCCCCCCACACAGAGCTTGAAATGGGATCACACCACACGGCTCAGCTATCATGGCCCAGTGATGAATCTTGCCCTCAGCATGCAAAGCTCCCCTCTTGAAACAATCCCACCCATCCAGCCTGCTGCCAGAGTTCCTCCATGGCCTGCAGGCCAGACCAGCCCACCATGGACATTACAATACCACACCATACCATAACCACCATGGAGCCGATCCACGCCTTGACATAGGACTCACGCTCACAGTCATCGGCTGTGCGGTCCAATATGAATTTCAATCGCAAGGAGACCTCCACAGCATACACCAACATCGTTGGGATCACAAGCACGCCGACCACCTGCACTGACCCCATGACTAACCAACAGGAGGGCTGCTCGCCAGAGGTGGACCCGCCATTCCTGAAAGATCCTGGCAGGCCGATCAGGGTGGCGCGGTCCACCCACCACTCAATGGTCTCCCCGATGACGCCAAAGGCATTTCGAATAGCGTCCCGCCCTTCACCCGCGTCCACCCAGCTGCGGCAGTGCATGCCCGTCACCCAAAAGATCGACACCAGGCATCCCAGGCCCTGCACGAAGAGGTGCTCCCTCAGGGGCAGCATCATGCCCAGGGAGATGACGGCGTTGGGCAGGACGATGGTCTTCTGAACCATGTGCCCAAACACAGCCTCGGCGGTGTCGCCCTCCGGCGGGAGGACTGACAGCATCCGGCAGGCGTACACCAGGCTCTGCAGGCGCAGGAAGGCCACTATGAAGGAGCGGTTGGAGAGGTATTCCGCACGGTGGCGCCAGGCCAGCAGCAGCGCCCCGGCCCTGAGGGCGATGGTGAAGGCCATATCCGCATGCAGCAGGGCACTCGACCAGCTGGTCCTGGATGCCATGAACCACATGGCGCAGGTTCCGAACAGGACCTGGGCCATCAGCACCAGGTCGAACACCAGGCGCGTTCCCGTGCACCGGGAAGCCCAAAAGTCGGCCTCCAGCGACGGGTCCCAGAATCGGAGCATGGCGTCCCAGGGCGGCTCCGAATGCGATTGCGATCCCCGGACACCACGCCCGTGGCCGCCAAACTCGCACCCGCCTGGGGCTCTCGACTTGTCGATGATCGCCGTGTTCGCCTGGCAAGCGAGCACAAAACGAAATGAGCACGCAGGTGAATGGCGTCGACATCCCCGTGCGCACAGGCACACCGTGCCGCGACCAACGTTCCCAGCGTCCGCCCCGGAGTGCCAAAATTCATCGCTCGGCATTTGCCCTCACAAGACGCAGCGGAAACCCTGTACCCTGCGGGCCTGCGACCGTCAATGGAGCTCGTGCGCTTCGCTTCCTTCATTCGTCCGTTTCTTCCCTCCCGATCACTCTGGCACGCGAAGATCCCGTCGATCTGGTGACAAAATCGAGGCGAACGATCGGGCCTCTGCGCCATCCCCCTTCCCCCCGCTTGTCGACGGGGGCCGCGAGGAGGGCCCGGGAACGGGGTGACAGAATCTCAGGGAGGGCAATCGACCCTACGCCACCCCCAGCGGTTCACCCCCGCCCCAAAGGCCCACCACCGCGCGCGTCGCTGATCCGAACCCCACCCACCGCGCAGTTCCCCGCATCCGGGGTCAGATTGCTTCCCGCCGAGAGCCGGTTAGACGACTCCATTGCTTGGCGTGGCGCCACGATGGCCGCGGCGTGCAGTGGCCCTTGTCAGTGAGGATGGGCCCTCCCTTCGGCAAGATGGGCGTCGCACCGCGCGGTGGGGCCAGTGCGCTGGCCGGCCGCTGGCTGCCGGGCACCGGGCGGTGCTCGCGGTAAACTGAACGGGCGCGGTGGGCCCCAACCGCGTTCTGTACTTCGGGACATCATGGGACGCCGTGGGGTATCTCGCAATGGACTCCAGCTGAGGGCCAACGTACAACAATTCTGTACGTCAAATGCACGAGACAGGAGCAAGAGGAACAGACATGAGGGCAAGGGGGACACGAGCGAGAGGGTCGACAGGGGCCCTCAGAGAGCCAGCCCCAGCGAGCCACAGTGCGACCTCGACGCCGTGGGGCGGCCCTCAACGCGACAACAATTCAGTGAGGCAGTCATTCAGTGCGTCCCGGCCAGTGTTTTCAGTGAGGCTCGTTCAATGCGCACAGCAGAGAGTGTACGCGTTGGCGCCTCACGCCGCGTTGCCATGGAAGGCTCTCGGCCTGCACCCTCTTCCCCTGGTCGTGATCCCGCCCCCCGGGTCAGCCTTCCACTGACCCATCTTGTTCTGATCGTCCAATGGCTTCCGCTGGCGCTTTCCGATCACGTCCACATTGCTAGTGTCTTCTCCAGCCGATCTTCAAGGATTCAGCGATGGTACAAACGCGTCAAGCCAGTCTACCGATATGAACGATTCCTATATATCATATCTCCTTGAGATCGCTTTTCCTGCAATTTCGCTGTGGGCCGCGTTTTCTGGAAGTTGAAACACAACGACACCAAGCGCGACAATCTATTCGAGAATTGTCAAGGCCATTGAGTCCTTTACGCCGCTTGGCTCCAGAAGGCGAGACCCATTTTCTCTTCCACTGCCAGGGCTATGGTATCATCCGTCGAAACCACTCTTGTATTTTCGACGCCGCAATGCAAAAACGCTTTTTGCTTCGGTTCCCGCTCGCCAATCGGGGACGACGCTTTTTTTGATGCGTTATCATAGACAATCGCTTCTAGGCATTAGGAGCTAATACACTCACAGATTTTGTTTGTGTTTGAGATTTCAACGAACTGATCACAGACTCTGCTTTGCTCGGGCAAAATAGGAAGCTGACAGCTGCCTCTTTGCCTTGTTCTGTAAGAGATGATGATGATGATGACGAGGGCCAAGGTACAGGGAGAGGGTCATTTTCGTCACTTGGAGCTGGTGGCGACATTATCTGGACTGGAACCCGAAACCTTGCTCGGGCACATCCCGAATGAAAGTGGTCTCGTTGATGTCCTGGGATAATTTGAGATGGGATGCTCTTGTTCTTTTGGTTTTCATGGCAGTTGATGACTTCGCGTGCTTGGTTGGCATTTGCGGGTACCATGGTAGCACGTTGATTAAGCACTTGGCATATTGGCATTTTGAAATTTAGGGTCGCTTTTTGAGGGATTTAATCCATGGTAGAGTGCCCAGCGAGTGTCACTCAATTTCTGTTCTTGCTTCCCATAGCGTGCAGTGGGCCTGTAGCAGGGGAACAATTTGGGTGACTTTGGGCCACAACCAAAGGCGTCCCTTTTGGGCCGCATCAGAAATTGTGTCGAACCACCAGCGCTGGAGTGGATCTGCCAGCCATGGGTGCAGGAAGGCGCAGTTCAAGCGAGAGGTAGCGCAACATCTCGTAAACCCTCATCCCTTCCCAGAGAATACAAGAGCGGCCTCTCCCTGTGTTTCTGCAGGGCTCATTGCTGTGAACATAAAACCAACGCCAATGAATACAAAGCAGAACATAGGCCAAGAGCAACAGACTGAAATCTTGTGGGTGCTGGCATTGGTGTCGAGGATAACTCCTTACAACAGTGCAAGAACTTATGGCCCTGGCTCTCTGCGGTCGGTTGAGGGTCGGCTCCAGCAAGGTCCCCGTTCAATCCTCGCATTCTGGCTGGAGTAAGTGACTAATATCACTGCACCCACAGAATCCTAGCATGTGCTCTCCCCAAGTCAGAATGGGTGCATGCCCTTTGCCCGTGGTCCTGGCAGCAGATGCGATACCAGGAGGAGCCCAGCATGACCACCAGGCACAGTGGCTGGACCTAGTTTACCATAGTTGCTGATCAATCTCTGTACAATACAACATAGTCTTTGGCGCGCTAGTTGCGAAAACTCAAGGATGGTTGGACATATTGCATTTTCTCGTGTGTTCATGTTGGCTGGCTTATAGCTGCCAGCTTGAGACAGTCCGCTGCTGGGCAAGGCATTGTCTAGCTGTAAGGCTCCTTAGCGCTGCGCCCACAGTCGAAAAATGTGGTGTGTAACGTCAGTGTTCGAATACAATCGAACCTTGACAGCCACAGTGCACAAGCACGCATTCCTTGTCTGGACTGGGCGCCTTGTCGCCAAACGGGCTCGCAGAATCGGGCAAACGACATCTGGAGGGCCACGACCCACGCCCAGTCCATCCCCAGACGGAGGCTCCGCAGTCTGGGTGGTCCGGCAATGGGTCCGCATCGGCACTTCGATCGGCCGCCAGCACGGTCCCGCCGCCACTCAACAACGCTACCTCGCTCGACGTCAGTTCGCCGCCACGAACTCGATTCAGCCCAAATTTCTACACACAGCACGCTCGTACAGGCCGTTCCAGCGCACACGCTCACATCCGCCCGACTCGCGCAACCCGACACAAGGCGACCCTCAATTCAGCCGTCCAGGCCCCTTCGCCACTCCGCTCGCCTCCGAGGCCGCCGAACAAGATCCCCCCGCCGCGCGGCGGGCTGGACGCCTCACCCAAGCCCGGGCATCCCCCGTTTCGACCCCTACTCGTAGATCCACGCCTTGGAGTGGTGCTCGTACTCGCAGACGCCCTCGGGAAACCAAAGCGCGATCTCCTTGTTCGCGCTCTCCACGCTGTCCGACCCGTGGATCACATTACGCCCCACGTCGATGCAGAAGTCCCCGCGGAAGGTGCCCGGCTCGCTGGCCAGTGGGTTGGTGGCGCCGATCATCTTCCTGCCCGTCGCCACGCACGCCTTGCCCTCCCACACCATCGCCACCACGGCGCCGGACGTGATGTACTCGATCAGGCCAGGGAAGAAGGGCTTGGAGGCCAGGTCGGCGTAGTGCTCCTCCGCGAAGGCCTTCTCCACGGTCTGCATCTTGAGGGCCTTGAGGAAGAAGCCCTTGGCCTCGAAGCGCTTGATCACCTCGCCCACCAGGCCACGCTGCACGCCGTCCGGCTTGATCATTATGAACGTGCGCTCCATGGCGGCGGCGGCGGCGGGGCACAAGGCGCGAAGCGCGGGATGGGGGCTGGAGGGGGCGGCGGCGGGGACGTCGAGAGCTTGCGCAATGCCTAGGACCGGCGGAGGAGTGCAAGGAATGGGCGGGCGGGTCCCCTGGAAAGTGACGGGGGTGTTACTAATCGGTGGGAGATTCCGGGAATATGTCGGCCGTCGAGGGGTGTCTCGTGCATATTTCCTGGGTGCAGCCAACTTGGATGCATTGTGCGCATCCAAGTTGGCTGCCTTGTCCCGCGCGGGAATCCCGTCGGGAATCCCGCACGCCCTAGTACTTTAGCCGCCGGGGCGTGCGGGAATCCCGCAGGGTAGTAATCCGTGGCTTCCGTCCGCCAATCCAGTGGGCGGCCGCCAGCAGGCCCACGGTGTGCGAAACGTGGCGACGGCGGCGCCCACGGAGAGAGGCGCTGAAGGCTCCCATTGGGCTGGAGATTCCTCCCTAAGGGCGGCGGGCAGGTGGCTGGGCATCGCCGCGGCGCTTTGCACAGGTGCGTGGAAATGCATGGGCCATCTGAGGTGCCGCGCGGTCCCACGCACTCACTGCCAGGTGCCTCTCAGCGCACCTGGCGCTCGGCACGGCCTCCCCGAATGGTTCTAGGGGAATGGGCCGTCATGGCGTTGGGTGAACGCAGAACTAGGGCGGGGAAGGGCGGGATTGGCGCGCGGGGTTGGGGGTTGGGATTGGGGTTGGGGTATCGGCGCAGGGCGAGGAGCGCCGGTTAAGGTCAGGGAAGGGGCTGGATCGGCGCCGAGGAGAGGTGCGCAGTGGCGATGTGGGGGATTGGTGCAGAAAAGGTGCATATGGGTTTTCCTGAGGGTGGGGTGGGGGGGGGGGGCAGCAATCAGAGGGGATTGCTACCTTGTTTGCTGCCATTGATGCGGCCTGCCCTGGCTGGTGTTTGGGTGCGTAGCACTCGCTCACCTGCTGCAATTCGTTTGCGCTACAAAGGTCCCCGGCGGCACCTGCCTCTGTCACTTGTGAGTATACATTGGCCACACAGGGATTCTTCCAACAACGACATAAAATCACAATACGTTGTGCCACCACCGTTGTGTGCAGCTCCAATAGGGAGGTGCTTGATGCACAAATTTGCCATTGCTGTTATCCATGTTGCGCGGCCTTCCTGGCATCTGCAGGTGGGATCAGATGTTTTGCAGAGGCACAACGCACAAACAGTATTGAACTTGACTGGAGCGTTGCCGATTCTAGTGCAACAACACAGAGACTTTAGTTCCCAAATGCAGCTCAAACAAGCAAGCATATTTTTGTCTGCAGGATGCTTGTTGGTTGATTGTGGTTGGTGCGGTGATTGCTACGCCACGCTCTTAATATGTCGATTCGGGCACAACCTCATTGGGTTGTGGGCGACCCACCAAAAGGCATTGTTCAGGTCGTTGTTGTTGCTGAAGCTCGCACGGGCAGACGTACTTCCAAGGCAAAGGCCAAGTGCAGGTTGGGGTGCAGTGTATCGTAGTTTGCTTGATCAATGGTCAATAATGGGAAGGGACGAGGGTATAGCACTGTGCACCATTAGTTATCAAGCTCAAGAGCACAGTTCAGCACAAAGACACAAAAGAGAATGGTGTCCAAAATGTTGCAGAAGCTGCACAAAAGCAGTGGTGGCAGAGATTCTTTGGGTTCCAAGCATTTTGTAGCTTGTGTGGACTCACAACAGCAAACTTTGGGGGTCCTTCTAGTGATGGTCATTGCTTGGCAATGACAGTTAAAGAACAGTGTCAGTTCACATTCACACAGTTGGGTGGGGACCCTTCGAAAGTTTCGTGTGCTTGATCGCTTGCAGTAAGCCAGCACAACACATTATGGCAGGGCTGCTGTGGTCAATCCCATGCTATGGCTAAAATACATTGTCCTAAGGACAATGTATTTTAGCCATAGCATGGGATTGACCACAGCATAATAAAGGCTTTATTCAATAAAGGCTTTATTCAACCAGAAGCAGATGAGTCGTTCTTTACTTCGCCTGGGCCTCCAGTCGTTTACAGGGCGAATGTTGGAGTGTGGGAACTGCATTTGACTACTTATCTGTGATGAAATGCCACTTGCAGTGGGGCATACGGCATGTTTCTCCTTCACCCATACGTGGCGCGCCATAGGTTTCGGTATGGATGGCTCAGCGTTGAATTCTGTATGGATGCTCTTGCAGCAGGGCGAAGACGGTGCATGCTTGTGTGAATTCCGTTTGTGACAATCGTCAAAATCACTTGATAAAACAAGGCCCTTGCACCTGGCCACTGGCCACACACAGAGCATGTGCGTGTGCATGCGTTCATATGTGCATGCGTGCGTGTGGTGTGCGTTTTGGCATTCGGGCTGGCAGCAGTTACCAAGGCACCTCCACCCAGTTGCCTTGCGTGTCAATGCACCATCAGCGTTATTGATCCTTGTGTGTTGGCTTTGCAGTTGCCCATGTGTTCCGTGCCTGGACCAGCAGCTGAAGGTCGGAATGCCTCGTCCTTTCTTGAGGCTGCCAATGCAACGGCGACACTGGATGTGGCTGATCCACTGTCCTGTGGAAGATTGTTATTGGACTATGGGAAGAGATGTAACAGAATCTGTGATCATTGCCTCTGTTCTGTGTCATTCCTTGTTGTTGCTAATGAGATTTGCCTACCGCGACTTGTGCCACTATGAGAACGTCATGTCTCCGCCTGTGTAGCTTGGAAAGGCATTGCCCTCTGGCACTGAGCATGCCCACAGGATTTATTGGCCACCTAGACGAGCGCTTTGCAGTTTCCCATGCACGTGCCATTCAAAAGTCTAAGCACCTGGCTTGCAGCTCCACGTCACATCTAAAAGGCAAGCACATTCTTCCACGGTTCCCAAATGTGGAACTCAGCGCCACACACTTTTCACGGTGAGCATGGGGTGCTGCGAATTTCCAGCACACATAGATGAGCACAGGTGCCACTGTCCTCTGGTGAATGGGAGCAGGTGCTGAATGTGCTTGCTTGGAACCAAGCTACGTCGCTCAAGCCAACACAATTGCATTGATGCGCAAGCTATTGCACCTATGTTTGCAATGCGCACAACTGCGAAACAACAGTGGTCACATTTTGCAAGCAAGCTAATTGTAGCACACGATGCAATGGGTGACACAATGGAAAAGCTATCGCCCCACAGAACAACCAAAAGGGCCGAAAAGAGAGCAGGTTCCCCATAGTGTGGGCACTCCAGAAAGGGGCAAAAGAATAAGTGAAAACAAGTTTTTGCATTTCCAATGTATTGGTGTTTTTTCCCAACACCAACCGCAGTAGAGAACATGCAGAGTTTTAACTGACCATAGTGACAACAACCAAGCAACGAAGTGTGGAAAGGAAAGAAAACAAACAAATCAATGATGCAGACATATCCAGTTAGAAGCCCTTCCATTTAACTGGCATATGTTTCGCTGGCAAATTCCATGGATGCAGGATTTCCATGGCCGCCCCATGCATCACTATGTAAACTCCGTGCATGAGTCAACCTGCAGCGGACATGTCCAAACTCTTTTGCTACACTGAGAACACATTGGCATATGATGAAGAGAGTGTTGTGCACGAGTTTGGAATTAGTTGCATGCTTCTCGCTGGGCTGCTCCATGGCCGTGCGATTTTCCTGGAAAGCATCATGCCCGCTTCAATACCTACCCATTCATACCATCATGAGCACAAAGTTACTTCCTAGCCTGAGTTAAACTGACATTCCTCACAACCTGCTTCTAGTAGCAAAATAAGGCCAGGTGCACTTTGCATATGTGGCTCACCAGTGCGTCAAACATGGCAACTTAGTGCACAGGGGAGGAGACATACAGCAACAACCCAACCATCCGATACTTCAACTTTCATAGTCTTCAGTACACTAAGCAAGTCATGGTTGGATTGATGTTGGAAAGGAGGGGAAAGGGGGATGAGTTTCATTTTTTCACCCACCCACAACCATGAACATTATCTCCTTGAAGGGCACAAGAATGAATAGCAAACCCTTCCCCACTATAGTTTGCTGTTTTTGAGTGAATTGATTGTGTTTGGTAGATTTGTGTTGTGGATGCTTTTGATGGAATTCCTACATGCACTTGATGTGAGTGTGTGTGTATACGCATTGCTTCTATATTCGACAAGCGCTTCACTCATGATGTCTTCCCTCCCCAACACCAATTGCCATCAGCCACTTCCAGTTTCGGATTGCATATGAGTATCCTTTGTTCGCTGCAGGCGCTGCATGTCATGCTAACTGCAACAAGCGGATAGCGGGAGCGAAGTGGAGGACACAAAATTGACGGCTAGCAATGCAATAGACCACTAGAATGTAGAACACCTATATGTAAACACCGTGAACACAATGTAATGTATGCTTGCGGTTGTTGCTACCTCTTATTGTCGTTGCCCAATTCTACTATACAGGGTTCCAGTTCCACTCTCGCTTGCCCTACACCATCCATCCAAGAGCCTGTGCGCAACGGGGTCCTCAAGCGAACAGGTGCATGACAGAATAATGTCTAAACGACTGAGCAAAACTCATGCATAACATAAAAATTGCAATCAATGCCTTATAGGCATGAGTCTTTCAGAATATGCATAGAAAACGCCACACCACCATCGCAATGTGTTCCTCAAGTGGGGCTCAAAGATAATCATGGGTACTCGTGCAACCCAAACCACAAAGCCAAAACTCATGAAAAAGGCACCAAAATCCATGGGCAAGGTCCCCAATCCACAATAAAACCGAAGAGAAACAAAGAAATCATTGGGTTATGGCATCAAGCCTGAGCTCTACTAAACCATAGAAAACCCTTAAATCCTCAAAACCCTCAAAACCCTCAAAACCCTCAAAACCCTCAAAACCCTCAAAACCCTCTAAACCCTCTAAACCCTCTAAACCCTCAAAACCCTCTAAACCGTCAAAACCCTCTAAACCCTCTAAACCCTCTAAACCCTTAGAATCCTGAATGCCCATCCGCAATATTTCCACACCGAGTTTATTACTTAAATGGGAACATTTTTGTGAAATATGTACACAATTCTGCTTATATGTGAGATAAATTGATTTACTAAGTTGCGCACATGGTTTAGCTGAGTGAAACAAATGAAGCTGACTCTAAATTTAGAGTTTAAACTCATCTACAAGGCTTCTTAAAGTCAGTTAGCTATGCTTCAATGTGTTTACATTGAATTGGTATAATCTGGGCATGTTCACCTGTGGGTAGCGTGAACGTGCTTGTTTCCATAGAAGTTGCGTGCGGTAGCCAGCGAAATTACACAACCATGGAGTGATTGAACAAAACACATGTAGAATAACACAAAACTCATTTCCAAGGCTTCTTAAAGCGGGTTAGCCATGTTTCAATGTGTTTACAATGAATTGATACAGTTTGGGCAGGCTCACTTACGGGCGGCATGAATAGGGTTGTTTCCATGGGGGCTTTATGCAATAGCCTCTGAATTACAAAGCCATGCAGTGATGGAACAAAACGCATGGAAATAACCCCAAACTCATTAAAATGCTTGTTAGAGTCCTTTAGTGATGCTCCAATGTGTTAACAGTAAATCGATAGAGTTTGGGTATGTTCACTTTGTGGGCAGCACGAACAGGGTACTTTCCAAGGGGGCCCATGCGGCAGCCAACAGACTTGCACAAGCATGGTGCGACTGACCAAACCAAACGAAGATGACTCCAAACTCATGTACAAAGCTTCTTTATGATTGTTAGCCATATTTCAATGTGTTTATAGTGAATTAATAGAGTTTTGGCATGTTCCCTTGTGAGGGCATGAACGGATTTCCATGGTGACCACATGTCGTAGCCAGCGGTATATGATCACAGGGCGATGAAGCGAACCACAGACGGATAACCAGAACTCATTTGCAAGTTTTTTTGAGCGATTTAGCCATATTTCTATGTGCTTAAAATGAATTGAAAGAGTTGACGCATGGTCACGTATGGGCGACGAGAACAGGGTAGCTTCCATGGGGGTGCAGGCGGTGCCTAGCGAAGTCGCACAACCATGTAGTACATGAGCCAGACTCTTGCAATTGAATGGAAATTAATGTACAAGGCTGTTTTCAAGCGGCCCACTCATGTCTCAACACCTTCACAACAAATCTTGAGCTGGGTATGTTGACTTATGAGCGGTATGAATGGGTATGTATCCGGGGGGGGGCATGATGCTTTCCAGGAAAATCGCACGGCCATGGAGCAGCCCAGCGAGAAACATGCAACTAATTCCAAACTCGTGCACAACACTCTTTTCATCATATGCCAATGTGTTTTCAGTGCAGCAAAAGAGTTTGGACATGTCCGCTGCAGGTTGACTTATGCACGGAGTTTACATAGTGGTGCATGGGGCGGCCATGGAAATCCTGCATCCATGGAATTTGCCAGCGAAACATATGCCAGTTAAATGGAAGGGCTTCTAACTGGACATGTATGCATCATTGATTTGTTTGTTTTCTTTCCTTTCCACACTTCGTTGCTTGGTTGTTGCCATATGGTCAGTTAAAACTCTGCATGTTCTCTACTATGGTTGGTGTTGGGAAAAAACACCAATACATTGGAGATGCAAAAACTTGTTTTCACTTATTCTTTTGCCCCTTTCTGGAGTGCCCACACTATGGGGAACCTGCTCTCTTTTCGGCCCTTTAGGTTGTTCTGTGGGGCGATAGCTTTTCCATTGTGTCACCCATTGCATCGTGTGCTACAATTAGCTTGCTTGCAAAATGTGACCACTGTTGTTTCGCAGTTGTGCGCATTGCAAACATAGGTGCAATAGCTTGCGCATCAATGCAATTGTGTTGGCTTGAGCGACGTAGCTTGGTTCCAAGCAAGCACATTCAGCACCTGCTCCCATTCACCAGAGGACAGTGGCACCTGTGCTCATCTATGTGTGCTGGAAATTCGCAGCACCCCAGGCTCACCGTGAAAAGTATGTGGCGCTGAGTTCCACATTTGGGAACCGTGGAAGAATGTGCTTGCCTTTTTAGATGTGACGTGGAGCTGCAAGCCAGGTGCTTAGATTTTGAATAGCAAAAATTTCTTGCAGTGCAATGTGCCATTGCCTTGCAGGAGGTGACCATAGTGCAGTGCGCCAGTGTCTGCTGCAGGCTTGCCGCGAGGTATGCATTGATTGCAATTTACCTTCAGCAGCGCTTTGTGCTGGCACCTGCATGCTGGCACATGCATGGGAAACTGCAAAACGCTCGTCTAGGTGGCCAATAAATCCTGTGGACATGCTCAGTGCCAGAGGGCAATGCCTTTTCAAGCTACATAGGCGGAGACATGACGTTCTCATAGTGGCACAAGTCGCGGTAGGCAAATCTCATTAGCAACAACAAGGAATGACACAGAACAGAGGCAATGATCACAGATTCTGTTACATCTCTTCCCATAGTCCAATAACAATCTTCCACAGGACAGTGGACCAGCCACATCCAGTGTCGCCGTTGCATTGGCAGCCTCAAGAAAGGACGAGGCATTCCGACCTTCAGCTGCTGGTCCAGGCACGGAACACATGGGCAACTGCAAAGCCAACACACAAGGATCAATAACGCTGATGGTGCATTGACACGCAAGGCAACTGGGTGGAGGTGCCTTGGTAACTGCTGCTAGCCCGAATGCCAAAACGCACACCACACGCACGCATGCACATATGAACGCATGCACACGCACATGCTCTGTGTGTGGCCAGGTGCAAGGGCCTTGTTTTATCAGGTGCTTTTGACGATTGTCACAAACGGAGTTCACACAAGCATGCACCGTCTTCACCCTGCTGCAAGAGCATCCATACAGAATTCAACGCTGAGCCATCCGTACCCCATTTGCAGGCCTATAGCGCCTGCAATATTGGTGGAAAAGGAGGGGCTTCGCCTCGTTAATTTGTAATGCCATCTTACCCCATTGCAAGTGGCATTTCATCACAGATAAGTAGTCAAATGCAGTTCCCACAGTCCAACACTCGCCCTGTAAACGACTGCAGGCCCAGGCGAAGTAAAGAACGACTCATCTGCTTCTGGTTGAATAAAGGACAATGCACTTTAGCCATAGCATGGGATTGACCACAGCAGCCCTGCCATAATGTGTTGTGCTGGCTTACTGCAAGCGATCAAGCACACGAAAGTTTCGAAGGGTCCCCACCCAACTGTGTGAATGTGAACTGACACTGTTCTTTAACTGTCATTGCCAAGCAATGACCATCACTAGAAGGACCCCCAAAGTTTGCTGTTGTGAGTCCACACAAGCTACAAAATGCTTGGAACCCAAAGAATCTCTGCCACCACTGCTTTTGTACAGCTTCTGCAACATTTTGGGCACCATTCTCTCTTGTGTCTTTGTGCTGAACTGTGCTCTTGAGCTTGATAACTAATGGTGCACAGTGCTATACCCTCGTCCCTTCCCATTATTGACCATTGATCAAGCAAACTACGATACACTGCACCCCAACCTGCACTTGGCCTTTGCCTTGGAAGTACGTCTGCCCGTGCGAGCTTCAGCAACAACAACGACCTGAACAATGCCTTTTGGTGGGTCGCCCACAACCCAATGAGGTTGTGCCCGAATCGACATATTAAGAGCGTGGCGTAGCAATCACCGCACCAACCACAATCAACCAACAAGCATCCTGCAGACAAAAATATGCTTGCTTGTTTGAGCTGCATTTGGGAACTAAAGTCTCTGTGTTGTTGCATTACAATTGGCAATGTTGCAATCAAGTTCAATACTGTTCGCGTGTTGTGCCTCTGCAAAACATCTGATCCCACCTGCAGATGCCAGGAAGGCCGCGCAACATGGACAACAGCAATGGCAAATTTGTGCATCAAGCACCTCCCTATTGGAGCTGCACACAACGGTGGTGGCACAACGTATTGTGATTTTATGTCGTTGTTGGAAGAATCCCTGTGTGGCCAATGTATACTCACAAGTGACAGAGGCAGGTGCCGCCGGGGACCTTTGTAGCGCAAACGAATTGCAGCAGGTGAGCGAGTGCTACGCACCCAAACACCAGCCAGGGCAGGCCGCATCAATGGCAGCAAACAAGGTAGCAATCCCCTCTGATTGCTGCCCCCCCCCCCCACCCCACCCTCAGGAAAACCCATATGCACCTTTTCTGCACCAATCCCCCACATCGCCACTGCGCACCTCTCCTCGGCGCCGATCCAGCCCCTTCCCTGACCTTAACCGGCGCTCCTCGCCCTGCGCCGATACCCCAATCCCAAACCCCAGCCCCGCGCGCCAATCCGGCCCTTCCCCGCCCTAGTTCTGCGTTCACCCAACGCCATGACGGCCCATTCCCCTAGAACCATTCGGGGAGGCCGTGCCGAGCGCCAGGTGCGCTGAGAGGCACCTGGCAGTGAGTGCGTGGGACCGCGCGGCACCTCAGATGGCCCATGCATTTCCACGCACCTGCGCAAAGCGCCGCGGCGATGCCCAGCCACCTGCCCGCCGCCCTTAGAGAGGAATCTCCAGCCCAATGGGAGCCTTCAGCGCCTCTCTCCGTGGGCGCCGCCGTCGCCACGTTTCGCACACCGCGGGCCCGCTGGCGGCCGCCCACTGGATTGGCGCACGGAAGCCACGGATTACTACCCTGCGGGATTCCCGCACGCCCTGGCGGCTAAAGTACTAGGGCGTGCGGGATTCCCGACGGGATTCCCGCGCGGGACAAGGCAGCCAACTTGGATGCGCACAATGCATCCAAGTTGGCTGCACCCAGGAAATATGCACGAGACACATGTGACGCCTGTCAATGGGTCAACAGTTCAGGGTTCAGGGTGTCCGAAACAAGAAGGGATCTTCACGCAAAGGGGGCTAATTTCATGTCCAGGTATCGAGGATCGACACCGTGAATCGGGTGCCAACTCGACGGCAATAATGCGTTTTGTTCCTTTTGTTGTTCGGGCATCTTCTTTTTGCCACGCATGTCTCGTTCCTTTCCTGACACGTTTCCCGACATGTTAAATAACTGTCGTTTTCCGATGCAGCGGGCTCTTTTTCTTTTTCATTACTTTGTTTTCAGTAGTTTGGGTTTTGGTTGCGCTGACTGCCGAAGAGAGGGGGAGCGGACTCCATGAAAAATGCCGCCCTTACTGTTCGCCCCCCATCCCTTGTCATGCCATCGGCGCCGCTGCCCTCGAGCCGGCACTCCAGTTCGTCCAGTACCCACCAAGGCTCTCTCCACGACGTAGGTCCTAACGCGGAAAACAGGAGCGGAAGGTACAACTTAGGGAGCCACGTGTATTTTCGCTGACAGGTGATTGCCAGGGCAAAGCCCTGGTGTGATGCCTGGGGACGGCTGGACCTGGGCCAGCGGGAGGGGTCGTACACACAGGCCAGGCTAACGGGTTGCCTCGCCTGTGGTGGTGGCGCCCAGCGCTGGTGGTGGGCGGTAGAAGGGGGTCCCCAGGCGGCCTGGCGCGGGCCACAGCGACAACTGGACAGCCGCACGGTTGTGTGACATCTGCCGTCCCGTTCTGGCGAGCCCCGGTGGCGACGCGCCCCGAGGCGCCACGGTCGCGCGAGGGGTGGCGATCCGCGGCCGGCATTGGCGATGGGGGGCGTGCGGTGGAGCAGGGTTAATGGCGTGGTGGGCGCCATCGTCGCCCTCTTCTTCGGGCTGTATTACAACTGCGCGTGTTGCGCGGTGAGTCCGGGAGAATGGCCACCTTGGCCGCATTTGGACCTGCATGCGATGTCACCCGTCTTGCTGTGGGAAAATCCCGCGAATTTTTTTCACTGTGTGCTCATTTTGGCGAGTTGGCTGGCTGCTGTTGGCCTCCTGATGTTTTTCTCTTTTTGGTGCAACATTTGATTGATTGAACTTGGGGGTTTATTGACCAATGGGGCACGCCCTCGCCCCGCCTGCCCCCGCAGATTCTACCTTGGCTCAGCTACTCGGTGCCGGGCGTAGTGAATCTGGCGATCCTAACAACGGCAACGTCGCTGTCCCTGGCCTTCTTCCTGATGTGCGTCGTGGTGGACCCCGGAGGGTGAGTGGCTCTCCGCTGCGAGGCGCAAAATTGCCCACTGCTCTATTTGGAACATTGGACATCATTCGATCGCCGCTCGGACTTGAGTCCGACTACCCCAAAGTGCCTTTGTCCACTCCATGTCAAATGGCACCCTCCATGCTTCTATCAAGAGAATTTGCAGCAGCACCAGTCCCGATGTTCTCGTAGGTGCGCCCCCATAGATGCTCTTCCTTTGCCAGACCCTTACCCCACGCTGCAGGCCTGCAGCGCCCTGTCAGTGGATGGGCAAAGAAATTTGGACTCCAAACAGGTAAACCGAACAAGGAATAGAGCGATCTTCCCCGCGCTGCAGCCTATCACCAGCCTACTACTGGCCAATGCGGTTGGTTCAAGAGATGATGCAAAGCTGCATCCAACGCTATTGTAGGAATTGCCAATTTCTGCCCATTCAAGGCGATCCATGCCAATACTGAGTCATGGGTTTCAATCCCCAGGGTGCCTGCAGACTGGCGGCCTGATGAGGAGGACCCCACAGCGCTTGTTCAAGTCAAAAAGACGGCAAGTTGGCAGCTCTGCTGCACCCCACATGCACTGCCCAATGAAAGAGCTATGAAAGCATAATTCCCCATAACACCTTGGTGGACCCTCTTGAGTCTATTGCTGCGGACTGGAGAATGGTGTCAAAGGCGAATCTGTTGTGGGCCGCCTGTTGTGACAGTGTGGTTCCGATCACTGGACTCTCCTCGAAACAAAGTTGGGAACAGATACATTTGTTTTCTCCCCTTTTTTCCCCGTTTCCGCTGTTTTGCACTGCTCTCCAAGGGTTGGTTGTAAAATTCAAAAATAAAATCACTGCCAGTGTGGAAGCGATGCAAGCTCATGGCTAGCCTTTGCACCTATTGAGCCATGCCTGTTCAACTGTTCAACTAGGAGTTGATGCAAGGTAGCAAATGGCTTTTATCTGTTGGCTGTGAAAGTAGCCATTCTGGGCACGACTGCACAGATCTTTGCCAATCAATGATTCACAATAATCCATTTTCATTTGGGCACTGATGATGCACTCCATTCCCACATTTTTGCACAGACAGGTGGAGTACGGTACTGCCAGAAATGCAAGAAACATAAGCCACCACGTGCCCACCACTGCAGAGTGTGCAAGCGATGCATTCTGAGAATGGTATGTGGCCATCCTTGTACCATGCTCTTGCTCTTGCTGGTGGGCAGGGTCGCAGGATTATATGGTACCATGGACAAGAGTATGACAGAGGGCAGAGGCTGGCAATTTTCTTGGCCGTTTGGTTTGTGAACGTGTAGTTTCTGTTCCACGCACAGACCATCTTTGTTTTGGCTTGTGGCAGCCAGGCAACCTTGACGTTTAGGGAAGGTGTTTGGTTCAATACCCCGGCTTGTTTGCACGTGTCAGTTTGGTGTTTGCAATTCTGACAGGTTGAAACAGAACCTGCAGCATGATGGCACCGACTCTGAGAGCTTTAGGATTGGAGATAATGGAAGGGTTGCACATGCTTTGGAACTATGACCACCCATTATTGCCAAGAGAAATCTTCATATCCACACACTTCCCATGCTGATTTGAAGACTGATTGGAGCTCAGGGAGTTCAGTATGCTCATCCATGCATCCCAGGCAGCTCTAAGCTCACAACCAATGGACTGCCCTGTCAAATATCCATACGTGCTCTTGCACATGGAGCACCACTGGCCAGCAACACTACAAACGGAAGAGCAAAGGCAATTGAGCAATGTTGCCCTCCCGTCAAATGTACCCCACTTACCTACTCTTTATGTGGTGTGGGCACAGCAGTGTTCTTTTGCCCAGCAATGTGAATACAGGACCAATTGTTATTTCTTTGTGCTGCTGTTGTAGATTTTGCGCTCCACTCTGGCTGCATTCATCCAACGTAGCAAACCATTGGAACCCTGAATGTCCTGGGCGATCCTGTGGTACCCCTATGTTTCAGGTGTTTGCATTTTGATCTATTCGTTTTCTGATCATTGTTAACATGGCCCTGGCACTGTGGTGTGCAGGACCACCATTGTCCATGGATCAACAACTGCGTCGGCCACCACAACTACAAGGCGTTCTTGCTGTTCCTCTTATGTATGCCCACCATCCTCCTGCCATGCCTGCATGAATCTAAAGAAATGTGACTTTGCTCTCCAGTCCACCAGCGCTAGTGTGTGTTCCCTCTTGATGCTGACTTGTGGATGTTTTTGTGAAGTGGCCATCATCGCCCTCATCCATAGTGGGACCGTCCTTGCATTCCACCAGCGCCATACGATGCGGTACGAGTTTGTGTGCCGTGCGCAGAATTCGGCTTTTGAAGACACACTTGAATTCTGCTGCAGTAATGGGCATGGTGTTGCTGTTCACAAGAATTGTGCACTTTGCCGGAATTTTGATGCCTTCATACATTGTATGTCCTAGAATAACAGCACTGACTGCGAGAGTCTTTCATGGTTTGTGGTACGTTTTTGTATAATTATCATATGTATTTCTTGTGTATTAGAGTATTGCTTGTGTTTGTAAATGCCTGGCACACTGTTTTGCATGGTTGCACTTCAGTGTTTAATGGGGCCTGCATTCCTGATGCAGCGATCTTCATTAGAGGTTGCAGAAAGAGGCATTGATCAGCGCGTTGTCTATGGCACAAGCACGACCCATATGTCAGGAGGCTGTTCACATGGTCATCTATATGCAGTTATCGTTATCCGCTTGACAGTGGACAAGAGAAAGCATGCAAATCAGAAGACAGGAAACCTTCTTTTGAAGTACCTCTCCAGACAGACATCATGTCTTGGAAAATGTTAGCTCTCATGATTAGCTGTTGTAACATTGAGCACATTGAAGGCATTTTGTGAACGACAGGGCATACCAGAATCTGCATGGTCCAGTTTGAGGAAATGCTTCATTACTGGTGTTCACAAAACTGTTTTATTGGGCTTCTGTTGGCAGCTTCCAAGTTTTCTACCCCTGTTTGCAACACAATGGCTGCCATTTATCTTCTTCATCATTCTGAACTCTACACTGCATTCGAAACTTCGTGTGCTGCTCCCGTCCCATGCTACGGATCTGAATCTTTTGTCACTTCAAGGCGATTCCTGGCAACATAAGGAGGTGTGCTGGGTTACGTAACAGCCTATCACCACCACACAAGCTGAAATAAGGCAGCCCATTCCAACGATTGGGTTTGGCGTTGTTGCATGCTGCACCCATGCATTGCAATGGTGGATGTGTTAGGATGTTTACAGTTGAAGTAACCATATAAATTGTTCCCTGCTCCAAATTGACCGTTTGCTGAAACGGCTCGTTTGCATTGGCATCATCCTTCCCGATGGTGTTTCCAGAGATTCCATTTACCTCTGTTCGGTATGCTTGATGATTGAAGAGAAGTCTGACACATCAATTCTCCATCTGTACAGGCTCATCCATGGTCGCCAGGACAAACCTCACCAAGGAGTGGAGCCCTTCAGTCTCTCATCCTGGGGGGTGTTTATCCAGGTAATGGACATGAAAATTGAATACCCAGTTGTGCATTGCACTGTCCCGTTCATCCACTGGTGGTACTGCTCTTGGCTCGTGGGGATTGACAAAGGATGCAGGGCAGATGTCCCCATGCACAAGTTGCTCCATCTGATGTATTGACGATAGAGAGATGCGCCGCCACGATGTCACTTCTATTGCTCCACGTGGATTGTGAGGAATGATGGCCAGCGGAGATATGCTTATTAGCAGAACATGTGACTTTTGGCTGACCTTCTGCACTTCACATGAAAGGTAAACAGCGGGTTTTCAAGTCAGCCCAGCATTGGGCACAGCACGGAGCATCGGCAGGGAAGTTTCAAGCCAGTCAATGCCTGAGTACCTGCATCTTTGCTGCTGGGCCGCTGCTGGGCTGTCCTCCCTACAGCCAAGGCTCGAAGAACATACAACACCAGTCCAGAAGTCGGGCCTTCGGCCCCGACGTTCTGCACTTTTTCGTTCCTATGCTATCTACTCAAAGCCACTGACTCGCTGGCCAGGCTGGGTTGCGCTGTTGCGTTGTTCATGTTTTCCATTCCCTGTCGATTCGCTCATCACGTTCTTTGCTATGTCCTTTGCCACTGCCGCTGCGCTGAGGGCTGCACAGCACTGCCGCGTGAGTTTGCTCCCGCTATGCTGCACGGGGAGTCCTTGTTGGGAGCTGCAACTTCGACCATTGAGTTTTGGGACGCGAACCATCGCCGCTGCGGCCATCGGCCCTGGACGCCGCAATGATGCGGCATCGCATCGGAAGATGGGCGTCGAGCGTAAGCGGGCACCGAGCACCGCAGCCACGACAGCGGTAGCCGCACCCCTCCCGTCGGCCACCCTTGAGCGTACCTCAAAAATTCCACGGAGCCCCCCGCCAATCCGGATTGGCGGTAGGATCCTACCGCTTTCAGCGATTGAATTCTCCACCATCGCCAGCATGCCTCACAGGATTGTTGGCCTTGCCTTTCCCAAGGAATCCCGCCTTGGATGGGGCACTTGCTGCACCCTTCCCGATTGCGACAATCCCTCCCAACTTCGACCGTTGAGTTTTGGGACCCAAGCCATCGCCGCTGCGGCCATCGGCGCTGGCGATGGCTGTCAACGCCAATGCGACGACAGGGAATCGTGTCCCACTGTCGCAACGCGCGGCTCCACACCTCGAGAGAAGGCGCTGGGTTTGGCGTGGCCTCTACCGGGATCGCCCACCACCATCGCCGTCGCTCGCCATCGCCACGAGCGTGATTCGCAAGCCATCGCCGCAGCCGCGTTGCCCTCAAGCGACCCAAAAGTGGATTCGACACTCACGACCCGTGATTGAGACACACAGCGCTGTGATCGGGATGGCGGAGGTCCATGCCCCACCCCGTGCTCGCGCTCAAGCGCGCAACCCGACCCGGGTGGGAGCCGCACACCCGCTCTCCGCTTTCCAAAACTTCTCTCCAGGGCCCGGGGGCCCCGAACGCTTGGTCTTGAGGGGCGCGCTGATTGCATCCGGTGCCGCGTTCGCTGCGCCGATGGTTGCCACAACAGGGCGCTGAAAGGCTCTGGAGTACCTACGCAGCCCGACTGGAGCCCTCACGGGAACGGCAACGCCGAGCCGCGCGCTTGGGCGCAGGCCATCGCCGTTGTGACGATCGGCGCAGGCGATGGTCTCCATTGCCGCCGCGACGACGCGGAATCGCGCCAAGAAACGTCCGCCTCGAGCGCAAGCGCGCACGCAGCGCCGCAGCCGCGGCACCTATAGCCGTGCGCCTGCCATCGGTCGCCCTCGAGCGCAGCCAGCAGCCCACCCCGGGGGGCCCCTGCCCACGGCACCCGACTCGGAGAGTCCCGCCACTCACGTAACCCCCATGTCACAGGGGTCGATTCTTACACAAGAACGCTGAGTCAGACTTTAAAAAATTCATTTCCGGGGCGCTCTTAGCCGCGTTCCCAGCATATAATATAAGACCATCTTGTTGTCGCAAAACGCTCCTGCCACTACCCCTGATCAGGGAATATTGCAAAACACTGGTGTGTGTTTTCAAGCACTTCCTTTGTGCTGGATGACCAAGGTCTTAAACAGGCGCTCTGACACCAGTTGGAGGCACTGTGTTTGGACGGGGGTCGGTCCAACGTGGGCTGTCATTCCGCTTCTTCAACTGTCGCTGCTGCCGATGCAGGTGACACTCCTGATCCTGACGTTCGTTCTTGCTATTGCGCTGGCGTCGCTGATGGGTTGGCACATTCATCTCGTGATTTCCAACAAGACCACCATCGAATATCACGAGGTGAGGTGCCGAAAGCCGTCCTCCTCAACAACGAAAAGGAGATGGTGTTCTGCTGGGGCCTCCTTACCCCCTTTGTGGGAATATTGCAAAGAATGAACACACTCAGCTGGAGAACTCGTGAACAAGCTGACTTGCTTGATGCCGTTGCTTCTCGACCTACAGAAAGTGAACCCGCGGCACAACATTAGGATTCCTAATGTTCCTAATTTAGGAATTCCCAATTTAGGAAGAAGTTACCGGAAGAGATTGGTTGTAATGTTGACAGTAATCGTTCATACCGGAACTGGCCTGGTGTGTACGTTTGCAGAATCGTCGAAGCTTGGCTGGAGAAAAGGTTGTCAAAATGAACTTGTTTGTAGTTCTGGTTAGAACATTCCAAGTCGTTGGATGTAGCCTCCCTCGAGTTGGAAGTCGAGCCCCAGAATGGGCGACAGACAGCTGCAATGCGACTGCGCGACGACCGAGGACCGGCTGTGAATTGCTGACGTGTGGACTGGAAGACGATTCCACGTACCTGAACGCTGAGACTTCACTCGATTCCAACAGCTCATCAGCTACAAGAAGACTGAAATCCCCAGATGGCTTGCTCAACTGATAGGATGACCATTTTTTCGAATGACTTAACTCGTTGACGAATTAACACAGCGCACACGTTGGTGTTCCCTTTGGTGTAGTTGCGCTTTCTTTGTACAGTCAGCACAGTGTCCCATACTTGTGCTTGTTTCTTTTCTTCCAGGGTGTGACGGCCAAGCTGAAGGCCTCCAAGATGGGCCGATCTTGGGAGCACCCGTACGATGTTGGGCTGGCGGGCAACCTGGTAGACATGTTTGGCGACGGCCTATTCCAATGGCTACAAATAAGGGCCGGCCTGCGCGGCACGGGAACTTCCTTTCTCACTATTTTGGATGACAAGCAGCGGACCTGAATGTTGGGGGGCATTCTGGCGGGGGGATGTTGTAAATTATATTGAAAGATTGAACGGGCGCCGAGGGCTGCAGCAAGCGGAGGCACTGCTGTGGTGCGCCTTGTGCGACTGGCTTGCGGCACCGCTACCCTGCTGTTGCCTGAAGCCGACATGCAAGCAACTAGAAGGCAGTGATGTGGGGCCAAGGACCCCCCAGGGTGGCACCATGCAGATGCTGACGGCCGCCAGGGCTTGTGCATCCTGATGCGAATCGCGGTTACACGTTGAAGGACACCTGGAGCAACGCACAGGTGCTTTTTGTTCGAACTATAGTGTAACACATTGGAATTCAAAAAAAAAAAAAACGCACAGCTGCCAGCCGACCGTGTCACGACGCACACCAGCAGGTAAATGTTACAAGTCCCCATAAAATTTTGACACCACGCATTCATTGTCCCCACCGCGGGCAGCCCCATTGTCCAGCGCCCTGTGACGGAGACACGCCTTCCTGACAGCAAGCAGGAAGGCAGCCCTCTTGACACGCCAGCCTCCGCAGCGGGTTGGGCCTCCCTGGTCATCGTGCTGAGTCCTCCACCCGTCACAATACCGGCGGCTCTGCCAACGCCCGTCCAGCGTCACAAAACAACATTGCAATTGCCAACAGGCCATCGTTGTTCTGCACAACGCTGTGGCATCGCCACAGCACGAGGCTCCGCCAGACGCATGGCTCGGTGCGAAGGCAGTACGACCTTCAAGGCTCCAGGCCGGCCATCACGTCAAGCACATGGAGGACATGCTGAGCCATCTGCCTCCTTTCCGGGTCGACTTTTGGTGCCGGGCCACACGTTGACCCCCTTCCCGGGTCTGCCAAGCCGCTCTTAGTAGCCGCTGTGTCTACCAAAGCCTTTGGTTTCAACACAGGTCCATCTGCTGCCCCAAGGCCCCCATCGATGCTTCCTAGTAAACCCTGGTCACGCACAGGTGGACAAGCCCCACAATCGCCCTCGACAAAAGTTCTCATACCAATCCCAGATCGCGCTTTCAGATGGCCACAATGCTGGCCTTGGCTGACGGGCTCCAGCTCCATGGCAGCGCTCCGTTCCATGCATGTTGGCACAACCGTTGGCGTGGATAAGGCGACCGTCAAACGGGGGCTTGATGGCAGTTCTGCCGTGCCAACGGCACCAATCCCGGCATCAGGCCCCAAACCACTTGGCGGGAAAGACGTCCTGCAGCCATGCTCCCCTTCGCACAACGGCAGCTTGGTACCGTCAGTCTGAGCACAGCTCAGCGCACCCACCGTGCCTGTGAGCTGGTGCCCGGTGTCCTGCAGCTGTGTACCCCCATTGGAGTACAGAGAACTGCTCGATGAACCCACAATGCCCTTGGTGGGCTGCTGGGGGGACTGCGAATGCGCTCCATGGGGACCATACTGAGCACGGCTGGGTGAACCCGTCATGTCTGTGGGCTGCTGCTGGGTTTCTCCCAGTAGTGTTCCAGCAGTGGAATACTGGGCACAGCTGAATGCACCTGCAACACCTGTAATGTGCTGCTGGGGGCGCTGTGAAGGCGCACCAGAGGGGAGAGACTGGGAACAGCTTAATGAACAAGCGCCGCTGGCGAGCTGCTGTTGGGTTTGAGGCGACATCTGCTCTGGAGCTTTGGCAGGGGATAGAGGCATCGAAAGCTGGCACGAAGAGTTCCCCGCTGCACGACCATGGGACGTCTCCCCTTTGGGCAGTGGCAACGGGAACACATTGTCCGAAGCTAGAGCATTGGCATCTTGAGAGGGGCCTATTGTCGAAATTTGTTCCAGCATAACTTCTGGCATTACCACCTCTGTCCTGCATGCATCGTGCCGGTGTTCTCCATCTGATCCCATCAATTTGTCAGTCCCCTGAAACTCCGGAGCGCCTGCTGATGTCCACCGATCCACAGTTGCAGGTGGAGTCCGTTGGAGTACAAATTCCTTGCATCGGCCATCCAAGCGTTTGGGCGATGGCACAGGGTCTGTTGGCTGGACCTGAGCAGACCGCAACCTCAATACAGGGTTCGAGCGTTCCAGGGGTTGGTCGCAGCGGATGCCCAGGCCGTTCGGTGGCCCATTGTCCTCCCCCGTTGTCCCTTCCCTTCCCAAGGGAATGATGCTCTGTGATGCAGCTTGCGACGCAGCACCCAGGGTATCAGCTGCAATGGATTGTGATCGTGTGCCATCTTGAGGGTGTCCCTGCCATCCCCCAGTCATCATGGGGCCCAATGCTCCTGCTCCCTGCATGCCAAAAAGGGACTGATCCTGCACTGTGCTTGGTCCACACGTGGGCCCACCAGCCCACAGGCCATGGGCCGAGGTGAGGGCCGAGGGGCAGGCCAGGCCCCCCGGCCTCGTCTGGGGGTGACCACCCAACGAAAGACTGCAGTAATCAATGGGGCTGGACATGATATTCTGCGAAGTGGCCACAGCCAGGCGATGATCAGGAGGAGCAGTGCATGGCAGTTGCTGAGAGGGTGGTGCCGAGGCCACTGGCAAGCCAGCGCCGCAACTGAGGGCTGTTGCATTGAATACCGTAGAACATCTCTCATCATGGCTGGTCCTTGCAGGCTTGCCCCATAATCCATTGGCCAGCGCCGGAGTGATCCCTTGTCGTGCGCCACCAGCAGGTTTGGGGCCTGATGGGTCACTCCTCCCAACCTGGCGAGCTTGTTTGGCGGTGCGCTTACTCCTCTTGTCTTTCACAAGCCACCTTCGGTCAGATGCCTTGGGACTCCTGCACCTATGCGATCCTTGCCTGGCCCCTTTCTGCGCACGGTCGTCATAAAGCGACCTCAGGTTGGGTATAAGCTGCTGTCCTTGGGTCTGCCCAACCAACTGCAGCCGAGGGGTACCATCCACACCCCGAAGCTGATGTGCAGACCACCACCCAGAATGGCGCCCCGAGCGCTTGTGATCCAGAGACTCCTTTTGGCAGGCAGGTACCCCACTGCTGGCCTTGGCCACAGCAGTCGGCACAGCGACCGTGCAAGCCCAAGGCTTGGGGCCCTCACTTGGCACAGGTGGCGATCTCATCGCCATGTTCGACGACTCCTTGTGCTCTGCACCACCAGGAGACGCACCACCTTGCAGAATGCGTCGGCGCTTCATCCATTGGCCCTCCTGGCCGTCATGCTTTTCGTCAGCGAGCTCAACAAACGTGGCTGGCGTCCTCCGCCTCCTTTTCACCATCACCTCCTGCTCAAGCCCCCACCTGTCCCTCAATCGATTCGGTGCCTGCGCCAACCCCTCAGGATGCACGTCTCTTTTAGAGCCATTCACCGCCCTCTTGCCAGCGGCACCAGGAGATTTCTTTGCAGGCCCATTTTCAAGGCCATTGGCCTCTTCCTGTCGCTGGCTTCCCTTTGCGCCTTCCACCTGTGTCTGATCAGATGTGCCTGAACCTGAGCCCCACCCATTGGCAACCTGGCCCCGGCATTTCTCCATATTGTCTTTGCTCTGCGAGTCTGGCCCCACATTCTGCCAGCAATACAACAATCGATTACAGCGCAGCCCTGAAACTGCAAGGCCCATGCTGTAACACTCTGTCAGCTGCACCACAAGGAGTTACAGCAAGGACTTTTGTGTTATGGGGCAGTGTGTCACATGCACTGTTCAGCAGCAGCACATGGAACGTGTCAGAATAATTTTGGCAACACATAAATTACTCACAACAATAATAACAATAACGGTAGGAGATGATCACATGGTGTGTACACGGCAGCCAAGTGCTCCAGACAAACCCCAAGCACGAACCTGCCATCCATTCACAGTCTGTGTGCCATCCATGCAGTGCTGGTCCTGCCCTTCGGCTTCCAGTACATCAGAATCAGAGTCAAAGGTGTCCAATTTGTCAACCTGCTCAGACAACAATGGGTAGTGTAAGGCAAGCGACACAAATGTCGTGGAGTACTGTGGAGCATTATGCCACCCTGCACAACTGCAAAAATGCGAAAGGGCGACGGCTTCCATGTGTGCCAATGCAGTTCAGACCTCTGGCAACGAGATGCACGGCTCAGTGTTCGGCAAGCAAGGCACATCCATGTAACATGCACCTGGGCTACATGAGATTGACGTGGTTTTGCATTGTGAAAGTACCAGGTTTGGGGCGAAGCGGAGCTGAGCTCGCGTATGCATGGGCTACATTGGTTCGCGTGAAGCCTTCCCCATCACGCGGATTACCCAAACCCAAACCTAGAGCGTCATTCCCAGAGATACCCCCCACGTGGCGTCATACGGGCCCAGAAACTTGTGGGACGCCAACCCAGCCAAAATGTGAGCTTAGCCCCCTGAAAGAGTTACATTCCAAGGACACAATCCACCCGCCTGCACCAAGCAAACACATAGTGATACAAAATCTGCAAATGGAGTTCTCCCCATCGTTGTGTGGAGATGCAGGATCAGTGCTGTGATGCCTGCCACAAATGCAATCAAAAGATTGCCATCCTTGGTGGGTTCCATCAGAACATCTCTTGCTGCAGGGCAGGCATGCCAATGACTTGCCCAGGACGCAAACTCGAGAAATCCTGTGTTGTGTCTTTCCACAGCCAAACAAACAGTCCACTATGCTACTGGTTTCCCGTTCAGCTCTTTTGCGCTGTCTAAGCTGCATACGGCTTATTGTGCTCAGTGTGACAGCAAATCTTCACCCTGTCCCATGTCCCCTCTGGTCCAAGGGTTGCCCAACCTGGTTCAACTTATTATCCTCCGATAGAAGTGTGTTCTTTTTGAATCATGGACATGTGACCACAACAACCAAGAGAGTGTGTCGTTCGCACCAGGTACGTTTCCCCGTCGCTGTCTTGCATGATCTCAACATTTCCCTCATGCTGTTCCAGCAACTGCTCTTGTTTCATCATTCGCTGCTTGGACAGACAAATATGGAACTGGTGAGCACAGGCTGGTGCTCTGTGGACAGAGCTTGTGCGTGTGGCTATTTTGCCTGCCCAGCCAACTGTGCGGCCACCCTCCAAGAATCTGTGTATGGCCAATGGAATCATATCCAATACCACGATGTCCAAAGACAACATCCAAAAATCCAACAATCTGTGCAGACAGGCTGAATGCGTCGCCCCATGCGCAGTCCAGCGAATGAGGATGCCTATCATCAGCCTTAGGCTCAGGGATCTATTGATGCCAGGGACAAAAGAAAAACAAAGAAACACTTTTCAGCTGGACAGTTTGGCCATCTGTTGGCCATAATTCGTACAGATCCTCTCCCAGATACTGAAATAGAGAGGGCTGTAGCGGCTTGCTTTCACGTCCATCCCAATTGTGCAATCACTCCCAGCTAAAACAAGCAGGGAGGAAAAGAAAGTGCAAAATGCATTGCAAACATGAATACTGAGCCACAGGCATCAGACTCTACCATTTCGCCTTTCGGTTTTCGCCAACCAAATTGTTCTTGGCAATGCATACACCTACCGTGCATTGTCCGCTAAGCACAGGAAAATGAAATTTCTGTGTTGCCACAATGATACAAAAAGCTACTGCAAACAGGTCATTCAGGGCACTACAGTGATGTTGTTTGTGTCATTACCGATGTCCACAGAGTTGAGGCATTAAAGGGCAGTTCCTACGGCAGACCAGGAATTCGAGCTGCAGTGCGCTAATAGGCGGCCTGCATTTCTCACCTTGAACATTGCAGATTGTGCACCAAGATATCCCAGGCACTTGGCGGAGCCACAGCAGCACCTGCGTGCCTCAGCAACTTCAGCAACACCATAAGCCATGCCACAAACAGAACAACATGGTTGCAATCGTTCAAAATCGCCTTTGACAAGCCAAAGTGGTGCCCTTACGGGCGATGGCGGGTGTGTATGAACCAATGAATGTTTTCATGTCCCACATCTGTTCATTTTATCCATTCATTACCCGTGCTCTCAGACACCACTACATTGTTGATGTCCCAAGGCTGGTGAAGAAAAACACTCAACCATTTTACGCTTCTGCATTTTTGGCTATCATTTCCTGGCAGCTCATTCTAGACAATGGGATCAACCATGTCCACCCGAACCCAAAGTCCAATTAGAGTCAAGATGCCACTGGCTTTGCCTTGGAAGTGGTGCCCTCCACTTACACGACTCACCTGACGCGTTCACCTCCATTCCAGTCCAGGTTGTAATGGTAAGTCATCTCCTTGCCCTTTGGGACATCTTTAATCGCAAAGATTGCAATCCTCATCTCCCCCCGTACCGTCCATTTCTGAGTCTCACAATTGGGTTCACAGGAGTGGTTTATGAACCGCGAGAAGTTGCCCACCTCTGTTGCATCAATGACCTCGTATTGGCTGCAAAAATGGACATTGTTACTTGTTGCCAAGGTCGTCAGTATATCAAAACATAGATGAGAACTCTTCCAGCAAGGGGTCAGGAATTATGCTTTCAGTTACATAAACTCCTGAGTGCTGCGTTGTAAGGGCCCTGCATTGTGGCACTCAACTGGACAGGCACCTGTTATTTACAAAAGCAAAGGCGACCCATCCATTAAGGTAGGCATTTGTCATGAATTGGCAACAGGCAGGTGTCTTCTGTGGTATTCAGAAGGAAACATGCCAAAGTGGTAGGGCCTCTGAACACACCTCAAGTTCATGATGTAGGTGTGCCTGTCGCCCCTTGCCTCGTACTTTCGGCTGCGCCGATCCGCTTCTTCCAACTTGACAACCTCCCCTGACAGATGCAAGCATGTTGTCGTGTCTTCTTAACAAGGCCATACAGTCTGTGAAAGATGTGGGTGTTTCACAAGTCATGTGATGCCCCTTCCTCATCACAAGCAACATTTTATTAGATTCCATTCTGTACCATGGAAGAATGATGTGGAAGGCTTGCAGCTCATAAGCAAAAGCAGAAAACAGAGATAGCTCTCTGATACTATCCTGCACTGCACCATACTTCTTCTGCACCCTTTTGAACTTTAGTGTGAAATGCAGGTGCACAACACTGGGAACGGAAAGTGAGGTTATGCACCATTTGACAATATTACGCGTAGTAGTATCAGCTGAGGAAGGAGGCATTACACTACACTAGTATTGTTGGTGCATGGGATCTGACGAGCAATGGTGTGCCCTGCAGAGATAGGGCATGTATTTAATAAGCAATGACAGTTACGCCTCAGTCAAGCATAACGGCTGGGGCAGCTGTTGTTTCAGTTGTTTCATTTTTGGCAATCAGTACGATACAAAAGTGGTGACTGGTCTCACTCAAGGGACAGGCAAGGTTGTGGATGCACTCAGAGATTTGCTAGCACACAGGGGAGACATGACAACTGCTACTGGTTTCAACACAGACTGCAATTAACAACCAAAGCAGCAGCAGTACTTGGACTCTTAAAGACGAAGTAATGTTTTGAAACAGTAAAGGACAGAAAGCAGCACATACCAACGTACTCCGTAATGAGTGCTCCCGCTTTAATGTCCTCGTCGGCAACCACGCCCCACCCCTTGGGGCCTGTCATCACCAATCTGCACCAACATGCCATGTTTCCTTTTCACCACCGTCTCTACTTTGTCCATAGTCCTCTTGCAAGGAACTTTATAAAGCATCCATTTGGGGCTGCAATACGAAGTTGGTCTTTGGTTCTATCCACACTGCTTGTTTGATGGGGTTGTTCATTTCCTCTCAACTACATTTTCGCCTTACCATGCAGGAGGATGGTAGAGCCTTCAGCCATCAGGAATCAGAGACGTGCTGCGTATTGTGCATACATGTATTGTGCATATGTACTGTGCAGTGTGTTGTGCAAGTGTATTGTGCTGTGCATTGTGCGTATATGTGCATGTGTATACATGCTTTCATTCCCAACATCGCCTGCAGAGTGCAAGGATGTTGTCTTGTCCACACAACGCAGGCGCTGAGCTGCCCAGGAAGGCCAAACGCAAAGAGGCCACGCAAGTGCAGCACCGTCCTTGTGCAGCTGGACACGAAAAATCTCAGGACAACAAAACCCACAGACGCCCCGGCCACCAACTTGGGCCGGTTGCGCAGAAGCTCGAAAGATACCCTGATCGACAGGGCCGACGACGCAATGAAAGAACCGGCTTCCCAAAATTGTGTGCCGCCCGTGGGAACATCCCGCCCTGATCAGCCAACCACGAGGCACCCGCGAGTCGCCATGATGATCAACTGAGCCAGGCTCAGCTGTGTACGAACGCACATCACACGCGTAACTACCATCTCAACACACTGCGTCGAGTCGAATATGATACCATTCCAGAGGAGACGCACCGACGGCGAGACCCGAGGGGCCGATGCCGTCACGGGCCGTCGCGACTTCACGCCGCTCAGCTCCGGGCCCAGCCGTCGCCGCCAAACTCGAGGCCGCGCAGCGCGATTGCGCCACAAAGCCCGTCGGAATACGAAGCACCGCATGTGTGATTAGACCTCCCCCGCAGCCCCAGCGCCGAGCTGCGCGGCCGACGAATCACGCAAGCAACGGCCCCCCCTCCCTCCCCCGCGCACAATCCCGGGCTCTGATCCATCGCAGGTGCCCAACCATCTACTGCCACCGCTCCCCTCCCCCTTTGCCCACTCCCCCGGATAACATGGGCCCCATTACGGCCATGAGCAGCAAAATTGCGCACAGATTCTCCCTCCCACTGCCGCGCAACAGAAACCAAAAGCGCTCCTCTGCGTCCACGCCGCCCGCGCGCCGACGCTGCCCCCCCGCCCTACCTCGTCTCCGCGTACTCCTTCCTCTGCAGCCGCTGATTCTGGCACCGCTCCCCGCAGGGGCAGCACCCCGGCGTGCATTCAACATTGACGCAGCGGTTGAGGCAGCCTTCGCCGCAATCCAGCCCGCCCAGCTCCCTCGACCGGCAGTCGCACACGTACGCGTCCGACCGCTTGAACGGCGCCGGCGACCGATTGACGTACGTGTTCTTGGGCGTGTGCCGGTAGCGTGGCGGCTTGAGCACCAAATCACCCCCCTCCCCGTGCCCTGATCCGATCCCGCTCGCCCCCTTTCGCCGCTGTTTGCGCCGCGTTCCCGGTCGCCTGCCCTGGGGCCCGAGCATCTTGCGGCGGGGGGCATCTTTTGCATCTTCCGCATCTTTTGCCGACGCGGGGCTCGCCGGGGCGTCGCCGGGGATCCGATCGGCCTGTGGGGAGGGGGAAGGGCCGGCGGGGGGCTGCATGGCGCCGCGGGCGCCGGGCCACCCGCCGGGCGTTTGGGACAAGGACGGGAGTATGGGGGTGGTTTGTGCGCATGGGGCGGGCCCGTACAAGGGCCGGGGCATCGGAATTCGGGGGGGGATGCGCGGCGGGCTGCGCCACGGCAGGACGGTCAAACGCCCGGCAACGGGCGGAGGACTTGTGTGACCAGGACCAGGGGAAAGGACATCTGGAGCATCGGACGCCGGGGTGGGGGTGGGGGATTTGGCCGAGTGGCGTTCTGGGCGAATATCGGAACCTGTCAAGGACTGTCGAAATCCAATCGACGGTTAATGAACTGAATGGCTGTTAATGAATTTGTTGGCTGTTGATGTACCGCAGTCTCTTGGCCCCAGCCGGTGCCTCTTCGGTGGGCGGTGTGCCCCGAGACCGAACTTCCCAAACCGGGAAACAGGAAGGCTGCAGCTTTGGCGCAGAGGCTACCGTGTCATGTGTTGTCGGCACTGGTCGCCAGCGTTGGGAAACTAGTGCTGGACTTTAGACCGTGACAAGGAAAAGTGGTGATCGGCGTGATGGACCTGATGTGAGCATTGCAACTGGTTGCAGGTGGTGGCAGCCATGTGGACGGCGTTGAGTGCTGTCAAGGAAGCAGCAGGGAGTGGTGCTCTTAGCCATGCCAGTTACATCCTGACGCTGTCATGTCATGTCCTGGTAGATGGACAGCATCAGTAGTCCAAGACAAACAGCTCTTTTCCAGCAAGGGAGGGAGGAGGGGCTACGGTAATGATGCAACACTTCTGTTGCAACAATGGAGGATGCACTTCACTTGCCATGCTAGTTTAGTTTGTCAAACTACGCAACGCTGTTGGCCTTTCAACCGAACCATCTCCGCAGTACTCTCATTGTTTGCAGGCCCCAAGGAGACACCTTCAGCACAAAGGTCAAACTGACATTCTTTAGGGAAGGTTGCTTTGGCCTACTTGAGTCTGCTTAATTGCAGGTGCGGCCGGCGTACGGTTTGCCTACTTTTCATTCTTTCCGCCCAGTCTCTTGGTTGATTCACTCCAAACAAGATGCAGGGCCACCGGCCTGAAAAATGTAGACGTTTTCTTAGTACCGATTGGCGAATTGTCCAGCCACAACAGCGTTGTGGCAACAGTGGATTCAGGGACATTCAGGGTCCTCTCTTGAACCACTTGACAAGATGGCTGGCTGTTCAATGCGCCCAGCTTCGTTCTTGATATTGACTGTTGCCCAATTCAACAACACCGGGGATGTTCGTCCTCAATCATACCCACGCCTACACGCCTGCGCAGCGCCAATCGAGGAGCAAAATCTGCAAGTGACAGCTAGCTGTGATGAAACTTGTTCAACGTGTATTTATGTGGCATACGTAAGACTGCAATCGAAGGTGGAGTGCTCGCCATTGGGCAGCTTGTGAAGAACACAACTTGTGAAAAGCCCTGGTGACACCAATCAAGTTAACAAATCTTGCATCTACTATCGTACAACCGTCCACCAGCATTGCCACGCACACAAAATTCATCGCCACCAGCGCGCAGAGAGCAACTCGAACCCCAGTGTACCCATACTTCCTGTGCGCATTCAGGACCATCCCGCGCATCCCAACCCCAGAACTGAAATCGAAACGACGTTGTTGTTTTTGACCACAAGTCGGGAGCCCTGCTGGAACAACAGCAAACCCCTACTACTTGCAGCTCGGGAAGGAGTCACCAGTCACGTCAAATTGACGCCCCTGGCGCCTGTGCTTCGGCACATGTACGTCTCGCGGTCTTCTGGTCGGCTGGAACTGAAGATAGACGCATAGACATGCTTCGAGGCGTTCGCAGGAGTGAAATCGGTGGCCTTCACTTTCTTTGGCCCTGCGCTGTTGTTCTGCGCACCAACGAGGGACACTGTGTTATGGGGGACTGCACCATGCTTCAATTTGCCCAAGCAAAGATTCTGCTCATCGGCAGGAATTGTGAATGCGATCATTCACTTGGAAATGTAGCCACCGACACACTGTTCCTTTTGCATGGTTGCATGGTGAAATGGGCCCCGCGCGTGACTTACTACTAACGGCATTACACCAGCGTAAAGGAGCGCGATGCCACCCATTCGCCGTGATTTCGGGCTCTTTATGAAGCCAACAGCTTTGTGAAAGCCTATGTTGCATGCGGGGCACTACAGAATGCGCACAAGCTGCAAGCAATGCCAAACCTTTGATCAGCAACGCCTTTTCAACTGCCTATTGGGCTATAAGATGCACAGCGCCGGCACACAACAGCGTTCCAGCCCGCCCACGTCCCAGCTGACACGCCATGAACACTATTGCGATTGGAATGCGCCAAGAGGTGTGGTATCGTGTGTGGTGCATGAACACAATCACTGCATTTACCTGTGGTTGCTGGTCCTCCCCCGGGCGACTCCGCTTCCTTCCCTTCTTTCCCTACTCACGAGCAATAAGCAACCACCTGTGAGGTACAATCTTTTGGGCATCGTCGATCCACAAGCACAGCCGTATTTTGAGCAAGCCACAAGATTGCTTGCGTCCCTGACATACACAGCTTTCACAACTGGTTTTGTATGGATGGAGTGTGGGTACTCCTCACAGGGCAACTCGTTCAGCCCGCTTGTCTGTGCCTGTACCGCCACAGCCAATCAGCCTGCAAAAACCTCGTCTGCTCAGTTACCACTGTCAGGCCACCGCGCCAGCAAGTAACAAAATTGTTGACTACGAATTGCTCGTTCCCCATAACCCAGCTGGTTTTCAAAAACAGTTCTTGAAGATGGTCTTCTTCTTGGTGCAAAAAGAGGCTGCAGTGCCCTTAGTCACTAGATACACATGTGAATGGGCATGTTCTGTGCGAATGTGTCACACAGTGATGCGACACTAATATGCAAAAGCTACCATCTAGTGACACAGGAACTGGCTTTCACTGGTCAAACTCACCTTAGCAGCCTGTCGCCTCTTGATCATCCTCTCCCTCAAAACATCCACTTCTTCTTCTGTCCCATTGATTGGGATGACGTCCTCGGCTTCCCATTTCTCACCCACCAAGTCCTCCACAACCTGTGGGAACTCCTTCAGCGCTTTCTGGCTCACAACATGCCCAGTCTTGCGAAGTGCTGAAAAGCCAAACTTGCCTGTGAAGCCAAGTCCTACAGTGAAGCCACACACACTGGACTTGTTAGCACTATGATTGTTGTTACCTGTGCTGTCTTGAATTGCTTTTCACTGTGAGGAACATGCAGCATTTCACACAGAATGTGCAATTCGGATCCAAAATGAAATTCCCACAAACTGATTTACACACCTTGAAGATCATCAAACCCCACAAAAGTTCAACAACAGATTCGCAATCAGAAGATGGCTGTTGTACAACCATGCACCCCAACAAAGCAACTACACAAGTTAACTTGTTCGCCTGTAAACAGCTGTGCTCCCACACAACCACACAACACCATATTTCTGCTTTCGTGCCTCTGCATCGCCCTTGGGTTCTGTGAATAGGCAATACAACACCCAATTTTTGCTAAACCCAATTGCAGCGGACTCTCGATCAACGTTGCACAACAGCAGCAGCAACAGTAAAGGCAACGGAATCCCATGCGTCAAGGTGAGTCCACAGCAGCAGGGGCAGGTCCTCATCTGCCCTGTGGCCATCATGCCTGTGCACTCAAGCAATCCTGCCACCCACTTCATACATGCTAATCTGGGGGCAGTCCAAAGAGTGCTTGGACCACTGAAATCTTATTCCCCTTGGTGGTCAATGTACACGAACCCAAGAATAAACTACTAAAAAGACTCGCAGTTTAAAGAAAGGCTGCAGCTTTCACTGCAATGCCAGTTTGGGAAAACACACGTAAGCTTACCGGTCACAGGGCACTGAAACAATGGCTCTTTGCTGGCAGTGTAGTTCTCACCATTTGTTGCAACAGTTTTCCTGAAGAGGGAAAACACCAGTTTTCAATTCCACATCAAACTAACAATGCCCACAGGTGTGGATCAGTGAGGATGCACACATTGGGTGTACATGCCTGGCGATACATCACTGTTTTGGTTGCAGATGGTGGCTGTAATGGTTGTTATGGTAATGGATTCCCGCAGGAAGCACCATAGCACCACCAAAAGCACAACAGGTCATGCTCTTCACAGATGTGCCAATGCTGGACATTCAACCACCTCTAACGCTGCAACGAGGTGACAATCAATGGCAGTTTGTGGCCACAGCCAAGGCACCGTGGTGTGAAGCTTCCTGAGGTCACTGCAGATCCCTAAGCTTCGATGTAGCCCCAGTGTAGCTGGTTGGCAGTGACACATGCAAAGGCAACCATCGCTCACCAAGCTGAGCGTACAGATACATGAATCGCACTGTAGTGAAGCTGGTACTACTGCGGAGCTCTTGGCTCATTGAGTGAATATTGGGTGGATCTACTCGCTTCCATCGCCGCGTGCAAGGTACTTTTGTATGCGAAGTTACTAAGTTCTGATCAAGAAACAACGTTGCAATTCATGGAATTCAATTCCAGCAATCAACATTGACCATTTTCACCACCTGGTTGGGTTAGCTGTCAACTTTAGGTCCACGAGGTGCTTCAGGCTGGTGATGTGACCCAACGATGGTGGCAGTGACTTGTGCACCAGCCCCTTCAGTATGGCCTCTTTGTTGAAGAGGGTGCCAAGCTCATCGCACACGCACGGGGCCCCTAGGGGTTCTCCAGACAGCTGGCAGCAGCTCCAACGTGCGAAATTCTCCTCACTAGGATCGACCTGCAGGGGCAAAGAAGCGGCCAAGTGAATATCACTGAAATAATGTGTACATTATGGCAAAGTGAAAACAAAATCACTGGTCAGAGCACTCCCGCTAACGAGTTCAGATCATCGGGTAGCATCGGTTTGCAGTTGATCGTCAAGGACCTCACAATAAGTCCACAAGGATGTAGAAGAATGAATTGATTGTAGGTGGTGCCCAAATTGTAGTTAGCTTGGGAAATGGACATTGAAGTTTACATTCTCCAGGTGCCTGCAGTTCACTGCCTCAACATCGAAATATATCTGTTCATGTCTCTACAACTGATGAAATAGTGTCTGCTTACTTGTTACAAGCACACAGCAAGACGTTTGGCCCACAAAATTGTCATTACTTGCTCATGACAGCAGCTGCTGTTGACTGCGACAGCAGATAATGTGCAGGCAATTGTCCTGTGACATCATCGCTGGCAGCACTGCAGACTGCGCATGGATATGAAAAGTAGGGCCCCCACAGAGCGACGACCGCAACAATCTTGTACAAGCACCATGCCTTGCCCACTCCATTTACACTTGCCACGTTCACTGAGGTGAGAATGCCTCTATCCTCATGCACAAAAATGGCAAAAAAGACACTGGCAATTTCACGCTGCCCCCCGAATTCATATTATCAGACAAGTCCGTTTGCCAACAGTCTGCAAGGACCTCACAATGCTGATATGAAGCACAACTCTGCACACAAGCCATCACGTGCATTAAGGAAAACTTTGCCAGACATACAGTGTACTTATTCAACGAGAATATGAGCTGATCTGCCTTGGCTGCATTTGTCACCACATGACAAAGCGTTGTCAAGGCAATTATGAGCACTATTGCTGTTGCCACTGCCATGTCATCATTCTGTGCACAGGGCATAGTAATTTGCACCCAAAGTTCCGTTTGAAACTGACAGGAATGACCACACAACTGTCCTTCGTATTCCTCACTGTTGCAAGCTCAGCAAGGGCTCTCAGCCAAATCCTAAAGGATGGGCAAAACCTGTACCACCTTCACAGGTGGCATTGCTCCCATATTGTGGACACAGTAATCACTGTTCAGCCAACTGGCAATCATTGGCTACAACACCAATAGGGGAATTAGTTGAGCACGTGACCAGCGCCAAATACCACTGAAGAGGCGTGACTGCGATGCTTGCCAACAATTTCGACAGTACGATCTAAGTGCAGATCAAAAGGCACGGTTGCCCTGTTGATGCTTTTGGAAGGTATTGAGCAGCTGTGCAACAGCAAAGGGGCTGGTAAGCACTCACTTTGTCTGCCTTTTTCGTCTTGTACATCTCCAGGTAGCAGTCCCTGGACTCTGCACCAGTGGAGCCACCATCGCCTCCTCCTCCTCTCAATGTGGGTGACAGGTCCAGTTGAGCCCCATGGTACAGGCCCTGCTCCAAGAGCGGCACGCCATCCTGCAAGAATCCCTGGAAGAATTTCTTGAGTCTCTGCATCAGATTCAACAAACCCCAGTCAGGCGATATCATCGTATTGAACATCTTCACGGTTCAGTCACGCCAACCATGCACTTTCTTCTCCATCCGACCCGCACATTCACCGAGCTGTTCACATCCGTGGCAACCGCAGACCATGCGCGCTGCATGTTATCCCCAGTGCAATTGCAGGCTGCTCCATCATCTTCCACAGCATGCAAAGCAATATCGCAGACTTGCTTGCTCTGTGGCGCAAGGATGGGCATGCTTTGCGCAGTGCCGCGTTTCCCTGTCCGCTCAAACGACGACCTCCGCCAGCGGCGGCACCACGGGCACAGGCAACAAGCACCACGGCGCGCTGACAGGCGAGATCGTCGAGCGCCCCACACCCCCAGCGCCACAGTTCTCCGTCCCGCGGGCCAGCAGCAGCCCGCAAGGGACAGGGGCCGAGGGCAATGCAGATGGCCCCTGCGCCGCGTGCACAAAGACACCAGATGGCCAGGACGTCCCGCAGCGAGTTCTAGAATTTACCGCGGGAGTCCCGCGCGCGCGTACGACTCACCATCCTATGCCACGGCAGGGGCAGGCCAACCTTGTCGGTGAGCTGCTGCCGCAGGGCCTCCGGCG